>MU226741.1:38292-50040 GCA_018584345.1 Thuja plicata | reverse complement strand
ATCAAGTTGTATATCTTGAATCTAGAGTTAACTTGCAAATGCATGAATCAAGAATTGAACCTAAGCTAGTATAAATAGATGTTCATACTCAATTGTGAGTACATGAATTCTTTATAATTGATAGCCAGGAAGAGCATCTAAGGAGTAGAAGGCAGAATTCATGCAAAGAACAGAAACAGAATACATTAGTTATCAAGAACACACAGAGGCTACCGACGAGCAGATAAAGGTAATACTCAATCATAGAAGGATGATTAATAGTATTTTTGGAGCTTTAGAGGATCTGTTATCAAGCAATTGAAGATTGCATATTCTATTAGATCAAAGACCTATGTAGTTGCATTCTAACAAGTGCATCACATCAAAAATCTTTTTGTAGAAGGTGGACTTAACCGTCCTTTGTAAATCTCTTAACAGAGTGCACACTTAACAGTGTTGTTGAAAGCTTCAAACAAAGTAGATCTTAATAGGTCTCTACTGTAATACTCCTAACAAGGTAGGTCATCAGAAGTGACCAAATTGTAAGCCTTAACTGACTCTTCTTATCTGCAGATAATGAATTTTTGTGGATAACAATCCCCACCGCAGTTTTTACTTCCTAACAGAAGTTTTCTGCGATATCATATCTTGTGTCATGTGTTATCTAATATCATGAATGTTTCTATTATTGTTACATATCAAAAGCAATGTATGATATGATTTCATATGCATAAAGAAAGATGAACAGAAAGATAAGTTAAATTACAAACTGATGACTAAGGGTTAATGGGCTAACCAAGAAAAGTTTTAGAGGTACTGATTCACCCCTCCCCTCTCAGTACAAATTATCTCAATATAATTCCAACACCTAGAACACTCACCAGTTTTCTAGGTATCCTTGATCTGCAATGTTTTGCCTTGTGTCTATTTTTTGCATGTATAACAGTATCCATTGAAACTTCTTTCTAATGATCTACTACTGGTCCTTAATCTGCACTCATAAGCTTGATGACCACTCTTATTGCAATTGAAACAATAACCATCAAAATGAGTAGTTCTTGGAAATTCACCGGCTGGCTTCTACATACTTTAGCAGTATGTCCAGGATTTCCACAATTGTAACAAGTGGGTTTAGTAGGTTTCTTACCTTGTGGACTTGTATAAACCTTAAGAATATTTTATTTTGCTCAGCACCAGACTTGGATAATTCTCCTTTTTCAAATTTGTTGTCACCTGTATATCCTAGGCCAAAGGTATATCTAGGTCACCTTTGACTCTTCAATTGCTCATCGATATTTTGCATCCTTTGTTCATATTTCTTAAGTTTTTCATTTCTCTCTCTCAATCTTCAAGTCTTCATTCGGTTGTTCATTCTCCTGTCTTAGTGATTCATTTTCGGCACACATTTGTAAGTTGTCATCATCGATGTCACTTAGTTGTTCATTCAGTGCATGGTTCTCTTGTGTCAGCCTTTGAAGTATAATGTCATTTTCTCTTATTAGTTCTTCTACATTCTTCCTTGCAATTTCAGCAACTCTCATGCCTTCAAGCACTTCACACATCCTTATAGCTTGGCTTTCTTGTTCTCTTTTCATCTTGGTTGCTTCTTAAATTAGGTTCATTTTCTTTTCCATCATATCTTATTTTTCTGATACACCAAAGATATATAGGTATTGGTACACACATCAATTGATACAACAAATTGACCAATGTTGACATCATTGACAACCATTAATGAAAATAACATGAATATCATCAACTTCACATTCTAACGAGAGAGAGAGAGAGAGAGAGAGAGATCTCATCTCTGTATCTCTCCCTATTCCATATGTAATACATTATACAGGTAATGCATTATACATGTTATGCATTACATATATAATGCATTAAGAATTGATTTGTTTTTGTATTAGATATCGAATATAGATCCAATATCTGATACCTATGCAATGGCGCCATTGGTAAAATGTTGGCTCCATTATGAACTTTGAATTCATGGAAAAGGTATTAAATATCCCATACCTATTGGATATCCGATATGTCTAACACAAATCTACAACCTAGGGATTTTCTTCAAGATTGCTATGGGTTTGGCTTGGGAATGCCAAATCTGGAAAGTCAACACAAAAAAACATGTTTTTGAGATCTCCTTGCATTTTCAAACTTCGACCATGTAGATGACAACTTTTATTTTACTCAAAATAGATGAAACAAAAGGGGTTGCTTAAGGATATTCTCATCTTTCCACGAATATAAATGTTGTCTAGTATTAAGTTTAATAAATAATAATTATTTATTTCTAATTTGATTACATCAAAAGTCATGATTGATAGACTGATTGAAAAATGTCTATAACTTTTAAATGGTATAACATTTTTCAAATCTGAAACATGTGTCACATTTTATTCTTCGCATACTATAAGAATTATTATTATTAAGTTTTGACCAAGTTATCATTGTTAGACACACATGTTTTTATATTCTAAAAAAGATATAGTAAAATATTAAAATTAGTTATTTATTTACAAAAATTACAAAAGAATATGAGTCACATGTGGACACGAGTCTTCTACTTATATCTAGAATCTTATAAAAAAAAATTTATCATTTGATTATGGTTAGGGTGGTCAGACATAAACCTACTTCTTATCTTTTTCCTGAAATTTACGTACTACTACATTAAAATTTCAATTTTTCACCAAATAGATTAATTTTTTTTTCTAAAAAACTAGTAGCTTAGAAACTACATTCAATTTCTTACAAATTCTATTCTTACATATTTTTTTATATAAGATTGATAACCTATTAAAATTTTTACATCAAGTTGCCTGACTCTATTTTTTATAATTTCATTGCCACTTAAGAGCCTACTTTGGCCCCTCATGATCCTGCACATACCCTTGTAAAGACTAACTTTTCACAAACATGCATAGTCGATAAATAAGTTAGAAGGGCAATAAGATAACGCTTTTAATTTAATTCAATATTCAATATTACTACTAACATTCTTCCATCAAATATTACACTTCACACATGTATATTCTAAATTAATCACTGCAAAACATAAGCCAACCCATGGATTCCCTTAGTCATATAACACATCACCAATATTATTATTTAGTTATATACACAAAAGCACGAATATAATTCAAATACTTCCCATCAAACACTTAAATAATTCTTGTTCACATCTATATCTAATTGTATGCTTTTATATACATACATTGTTACTGCCCAAGATCGCTAAGCCCAATCAAACAAAATCAACGACAAATGATTATTTCATAGATTGAATACTTGTATGACATTATACAACAAGGTATAAATTAGCATGTGATTCGAAATAATATAATAATATAATAGTTTAATTACTCAAACATTTAAATAGAATTAATATAGCTCGAAGGCCAAGTAAACACATATTGATATTTGTATTTCACTAAAATGTAAGAAAAAATTAAATCAAATACCAATTTCCACCTTTCCTATTAAAAGTTCAAATCATTACATCGCTAGGGGAGAGGGCCCAATAGTTGATCACTCACTTGTGAATATATTATCCACTCTTACCACATATTTTCACTATATATTGTAATTAAATAATCCGCATGTAAATCAAAAAAATTCCAAATGTTGATAAAAATGGACCAATACTTGAACACATGAGAACCTATAAATGTTATATTAAAAACACATAAATAAACTAAAATAAATAACTTTTTGTCTCCAATAAAATATCATAACTATCTATTATATGTGTGTCACTTAGAAAATAATATGCTCACTTAATAAAATAAGATGCTCACTTAAACAATTATTGTTATTTTAGTGTACAAATAATATTCTTATGTGTACAACTATTGGGATGCCAATGTATATGCATTAGAGTATTTCATATTAACAATTTTTCTTATGAAAAATATAAAAGGTTAGCCCTCATGACTAGTGGTCAACCTCTCCCCTAAATGCCTTGTATTTTCCCATGGAGACGTGTGAGATTGTCAAAAAGTTTAAGTGTTCAACTATTGGTCCCTTTGTGTTGGATATAAGTTGTATAGTGTATAATAATGTGTTATTTTTATAACAACAAATAATTTTTTGTGTTGAAGTATTAGTCATTTTATGTTGGATATAAAAGTTAGGTATAACAAATATTCATGACTATTAATAGGTATTTGGTCCATTTAAGTTGCATATATGTTATATTTTATATAGAAATGCAATATTCTACTAATAACAAATGACATTTTTAAATTCAACTACTAGGGATTATTAGATTAAGTTTTGGTCGAATCTTTAAAAAGTCATTTTTTGGACATGTTTCACTAGGCATACTATTTTAACGAGTTGTGTGATGAGTCACACCTTCAAACCTTAGTTGTAGATAGTTAAGGGCCCGTTTGGCGCATGGAATTAACTTATCCAGAATAGGCCTATTCTAGAATAAGGGCCTATTCTGGAATTAATTAATGCTCAAAACGAAAGCTGGAATAAGCTATTCTGCGTTTGGATCCCATAATGTGGAATTGGAATAAAAGGTTATTTTTTATTTTTTTAATCAATTTGAACAATATGTATTTTTAACTTGTGTACACACATACACATACACATATACACACATACATATACACACATACACACACACACATGTGTATATATACACTTATATGCACACATACACACATATATGTGTGTATATACACACAAATGTGTATATACATGTGTGTGTATATACATGTGTGTAATGTGTATATACACTCACATGTGTGTATATTGTAATTCTGGATAAGTTAATTCCATGCGCCAAACGGACCCTACAGCTTTGGAATGACTGTTAAATATTGTATCTGGTAAAAGGGCAACTGAATACATAGATGACTGGATGCTCACCCAGCACGTAAGAATTATACTAGCATATATAATCATTACAACAGTAGTTTGTAGAGGGTTTAACAAACAAATATAGTGATTTAATTTATGGTTTGGTGTGTGAATGCAGGCGTGGAGGTTATGTGAAGAGGATCGGCTTCATGAACTAATAGACCATCGACTACTCAATGATGATGGTTTAGTTAATTCAAGCAGCATAACGAGAACAATTTTAACAGCTCTCTGGTGCATTCATGACGATTCCAGAAGACGCCCATCAGCATCACGGGTGTTACTAATGCTTTTATCAGATGAAGAGATTCCAATTCCCACCCGACCACAAGAATTTACATATAGTTCAGCTTGAATCACATAACTATGCTGAGTGATGAGTGGGAGTTTGGGTTAGGAAATAGGTAGTGGAGTTTTTTTTATTTGGTTATTAAGGAAGGGTGCTTTGTTTACTATTAATATTTACATGTATTTACCTTATTTTACTAGAAACTAGAAACTTATGTATTTACCTTATCAATTTGTTATCTTCTAGAATTTTTAATAATCTTGTGTCGAGAAGAATCAGCCGCATGTGGGACTGAAGTGGGAAAGCTCTTGGTGAAAAATACAATCGATACTCATATTTTCTAAATTTTAAACTTTTTTGATTTAAAACTTTTTACTCTCACATTCTAATTAACTTTTTATGTTTATATTTGGAAAGAAATAATTTTATTTAACTTTTTAAAATATGCATATTTTAAATAAATTAGTTTTATATCAATGTATTTCACAAGCTTTATAATATTTTGATTATTTGATATTTTGTAAAAGAGTAGATGGTGAAAATCTTATGCACATCTCCTTTAAACTTTTTCATCCTAGATGTTGATGTTAACAATTCATACACAATCTAATTCATAACATAATTAAGAAAAAGATCATGTAGTTTTCAAAAACCATGAAGATATGTGCATAAGATTATAAGATGTCTACGTTGTGTAAATTTTGTTTTATCAATTTTCAAAAAATAAAATAATTAATTAAAAAGGAAAATAAATAAAAAGATAATAGTAAAAAGACAATTAGTAGCCACTATGTGGCACCTGTACAATTTGATAATGAATCTTGTCATTATCTTGACCATCTATTTATTAAAATGGGTCATAGAATTAGATATAGTTCACATGTAATAATGATCATAAATCCAGAAGCAATTGATTACATTCACATACATGTTGTCAAGGTAAAAATAATAGCAATAATATATTTGTTGCAACTATCAATCAATTGTGTTGCGTCAAACTCATTGACCCATGATTCATGAGTGATGGTTCACAAGATCCCATCTTTCATGAGAATGAATGGAACACTTAGGACTCATTACATCTAAGTGATGCTCAACCCTATTTGATTGAAAAGTTAAAATTTAGAATTATATTAGTCATGGAATGTGTTTTGTTTTATATATTTTTATTAACTTTTATAAATATTTGTTATTTGATTATGTTTTTAGTCTATACAAATTTTATATTATATGTTGAAATTTATTTTAGTATTTTAAAATTTATATTATATTTTATATAAAGTAAATATTAAATATATTTAATAGAGTATATTTTAAATTGATTGTAAGTCTTTTTTCTTTATCAATATCAAAATCATAAAATTTAATATAAAGTATTTTTATTAAAAAAGATTCTTCTATTTAAATAATTTTTGATGACTCAAATTTGAACATATTATGGTTCAAGTAGGGATTTGTACATCTTCAGTACAACCACATTTCCTATAAAATCAAAAATCCACATTTACTATGCTTTCAAAATGTGTGTACAATCAAATTTTGCATTGAACATATATGGTCTCCCCCATTCTAAATCAACACCTCATCCATTATATTAGTCATGGAATGTGTTTTGTTATATATATATATATTATTAACTTTTATAAATATTTGTTATTGTACTTGTCGTAGGCAATATACTATTGCATTCGGTTGTGCACCACTAGTGAATTAGTTTTGCCCCAATGAACCAATCCTAAGTCACTATTTTTTGCTATTAGAATATTTCTAATGTTTAAATATTTATTTATGAATTAAATAAATAATATAAATTACTTATCTGCTTTATGATTGGTTTAATTGATTTGGTCTTATAGGACCCCTTTTTTCAGAGCTTCACCAAATTTGTTATTTGGAAAGTTTTTAACATAGTTTGTAATATATAATTCATCTATCATTTAATTTATTTTGAAATTAGTTTTTTAATTTACAATACAGTATATTTTTATGAGATACTCTACTTAATATTTTATTATAATATTTTATTGTTTACAAATTTTAATTACAATATATTTTAACAATATTATAATATATAATTATTATATATTCTAAAACTAAGCGTGACCGGGAAGCAAGCGTCTCCTCCGTTTGCAGTGGCGGGAATTTTGAAACCTCCGTGGCGAGTAGTGGACGAAAGCAGGGAATGCCAACTGGCGATGGACTCCCTTCCATAACAAGTGTGTCCGTTTCAATTCAAAATATGAATAATGCTATTAATGTTAATCCCTCTCCCTCTGTGACTGTACCCACTCCCTCCTCCTCAATTTTGCCAAGTGCAGAATCCATTAATGCCGACCTTATTACTCCCATTTCCTCTGTTCCAATTCCTAAAATTCCATCTTCGAGACCTAGGTCCTTCTCGGAGGCTGTAGCAAATGCAGGCATCTCCACCAACGCCGAAGCCAAATTTTCCGTCACCAATGGAGCCCATAACCCCGGTAAGGTCTCTGGGACGTCTGGTTCTTCCTTCTCCATTTCTCCCAATTCTGAAATGCTTGTTGAAATCAATATGGAAAAGAGTAGGTTAAGAAGTACTGCTATCTTCTTCTCGGCTTTAGATCTGGATAAATGCCCTCCTAGGAATTTTCTTGATGATTGATTTCATAATTTCTAGAATCTTAAAATGGGATTTCATATTTCTTTCTGTCGGCAAATTCAAAAGGGTCTTTTTGTCATTTTTTTTGTTAATCATGAAGCTCAAACTGAAGTGCTTAAAAAATATTATTAGTCAGTTGGTTCGGCCTCTTTTCGAGCTATTGCCTGGTCCCCCGACGCAAATTATGAAGAGGTGTTGGCCCTCTTGGCTCCTCGCTGGATAGTCATTAAGCATATTCTGCCATTTCTGTGGAGGTTTATCCCTCAATTGCTTCAGCCATTAGGGAAAGTGATTCATATGGATGATATTGTGCGTCTTGTTCCTCACATGGATGCCCGAATCCTCATTTCCCTGAATCCTGGATTGGAAATACCTCTGATTTTTCATATCAATGTTGAAAATACTTCATATAATTGCCCTATTGAACTTCTCGATGGTCTTAATGCATGTTTACTTTGTCGTCGTGAAGGGAACTTACGCAAAGATTGTCCTATCCTTCAAAAGAAACCCAATCCCAACCCTAAGGAATCTATTGTCATGGAAACCGTGCTTCCTAGCATAAATCAAACCG
The DNA here is from genome assembly GCA_018584345.1 of Thuja plicata. Taxonomy (NCBI): domain Eukaryota; kingdom Viridiplantae; phylum Streptophyta; class Pinopsida; order Cupressales; family Cupressaceae; genus Thuja; species Thuja plicata. The sequence goes on along the minus strand of MU226741.1, from coordinate 41,685 downwards.
TTAATAATAATGTTGCCTCCTCTGCAGTTAAACCTAATCCCGCCCTTATCATCGCTCCATCTTGTCTGATTGATGCTACCAATAACTCCCAATCGGATGGATTCCAGTGTGTGACAAAAAAGCGCAAACACAAGAATAACCACTCCTCATCCACCAAACCTCCTTCCTCCTCCTCTCCTGTCATTTTGAACATGTACAGTCCTATTGAACTTTCTTCGCTTAACTCCCAACCTACCGCCTCCACCCCTTTAAACCCTAGCTCCTTGCCTCCTCTGACCCATTCCAAACTTTTTCAGGAAATCAGTGACGAATTTGTTTTTGCAGTCATTCCTGCTTCGCAATCACCAATTGAATTTGAACTTTCCCGGGTTATGCCCTCTGCTGAACCCGATACCCTTACAGATTATGAAGGAGATTTTTTGTCTGGTTTTCCTACCTCTAAACGCAGAGGGAGACCTCCTGGATCCAAAAATAAGAATAGAAAAAATAATGATGATGGAATGGGTGTTGATGAGATGATCACCTGTGTTGATTCATCTGAAGTGTGTTCTTCCCCTTCAATTGTTTCCTCATGAATTGTCTTTCGTGGAAAATTAGGGGACTCGAGTCCCAGGATAGAAAATATGTTATTAAAAATTTCATGTCTACTTGTAAGCACTTGGATTTTCTTATGATGCAAGAAATTAAGTCTATTGGTTTTTCCTCTGGAATCAAATCTCAATTTTGTTTGGAAGGAGGCTGTTAAAATCGCCACTAACCACCCAAGGGGTAGAGGTGGGGTTGCCCTGCTTGTGAGCCCTAAATGGGAAAACTGTATTACCAATCAGGGCATCTCCCCCTATAACCGTGTTGTTTGGGTCACCCTAAATTACAACAACAGAGATTTTGGCATATGCACTGTCTATGCATCTAATGATGTTAATGAAAGAATTGGTCTTTGGGGATGGTTGTCTTCTCTCCCTGGCATTCCCAAGATTTTTTCTGGCGATTTCAACATGATAGAAATTCAAGATGATAAGAATGGAGGACTGCCATTTTCCTGGAAGGATAGTGAGAAAGTTTCTTGGAATAGACTTAAGAACTCTAAACAACTTTTTGACCCCCTGTTTGGCAACAAGGCCAACAATCCAGGTCTTTGGCACACTTGGTGCAACTATCAACAGGGGCACGCTAGAATATATTCTAGACTTTATAGGTTCTATGCTTGTAAGAGATTTTTCTCTGTCTTACCAGACAATGTTGGTAACTCTGTCCTTGTCACCCCTACATCCTTGTCTGATCACCACCCCATTTTTGCCTCCTTCACTTTCAGCACCTCCCCTGTTGTCAGCCGCAGCCTTAGACCCAAATTCATCCTTAATACCAGTCTTCTCAGTGACACCGATGTTCTCACTGTTGTCCATTTCATCAGCATTATTAACAAACATAACCACCCCAATGGTAGCTATATTGATAATTGGAATAAGAACATCCTTGCCTGGCAGAACCTTTTAAAAACTATTGGTCAGAAACGGGCCAAGGACTACAGATTCTCTGAGAAACATATTCTTCATGATTTAGCCACTGCTGAAGTTAATAATCAACAATCCCCCTCTGACCTTGAACTTACCTCCCAAGTTATTAAGGCCAAAGATGCACTTAGGAAGCATCAAGTCTTTAAAACTAAGGGAGCTAAGATTAGGGCCAGAGCTCATTGGCTGCAATATGGGGATCGGGGTACTAAGTTTTTTTTCAATCTTATTAAACACAAGCATACTCATGAATCCATTGAAAGGATCATCATTGACAATCAAGAGATTACGGATCTTGACACTATTAAGGATACCTTTGCTAAATTCTATGAAAACTTGTTTTCTTTTGAGGACTCAGTTGAAGCCTCCTATCTTAGGGACAGGGGTCGTGCTCTGATTCCTAAAATTGTCTCTGCTGAGGATACTGTTACCCTTTCTAGAAAGATTTCTCTTGAGGAAATTGGTAATGCCATTAACTCTCTTAAATTGGACAAGGCCCCTGGCCCTGATGGCATCCCCATTGAATTCTATAAAGCCAATCAAAGGTGGATCTGCAAGGATCTCCTTGAGATATATTCAGAGGCTCTTTCACATGGCTCTCTCGGTAATTCCATTAACTATGGTATTATCAAACTTATCCCCAAGGATGGGGATAAGGCCCTCATAAAAAATTGGAGACCTATAACACTTCTAAATGTCTCCTACAAAATTCTGGCCAAAATCTTAGCTACCAGACTTGTCAACATTCTTCCCAAACTTATTTGCTCTACTCAAACTGGTTTTATTAAAGGCAGGTACATCCTTGAGAATGTCATCACTAGTTGGGAAGCCATGCACTGGGCTAGACATTCCCACCAAAATTATGCCATCTTCCTGTTAGACATTGAAAAAGCCTAGGACAGAATTGAGTGGAACTTCATCACCATGATGCTGGAAGCTTTTGGTTTTCCTGCCTTCTTCTGTAATGCGGTTAAGGTCCTCCTCCATGATGCATGTGCACAAATTGACATTAATGGCTCTCTATCTGCCTCCTTTCCCCTCAAACGGTCTATTAGGCAGGGATGCCCCCTGGCGCCTGCCCTATTTGCAATTGCCTCTGATGCCCTGTTTTACCTTCTTAGGGACAATACCCTATCCCCAGTAGTGAAAGGAATTAGGCTGCCTAATGAGGATGTTCTTATTAATAGTCAATTCGCTGATGATACCGCCATTTTCTTTGAAGCTTCTGAAGATAACTTCAAAGCTCTTTAGACCAAACTTAAAATTTTTTGCAATATGTCCGGTGCTAAGCTTTCTCACTCCAAATCAATGTGCCTTGGATGGGAGGTGTAACCACCTGAATTTGGTCTGTTGCGACTATGGACCCTATTTTCCCTAAGTGTGATCATACCCTCGATTATGTCCAAACGACCCTATTACTGCTTGGCATAATTCTTTAAATCAATTTAATGTCCTAGGTGATTTTTATCACTGATTTATATTAACTATTATAGCCATGTAATTCAAATCAATTTTGACCAATCAAATCAAATCAAAATCAAATATGGCTATAGTATTTAAGTATAAAGGAATTAAATAAATCCCTAAATCAAATACCCACTTGCAAAATAACCCATTCCCCTAGCCTATTTAATTTAGTTAAAATGGATATAGTTCTCTAATTATTAAAAAGCAATTTCATTGTTTAAATAATTAATTCCTATGTTTTTAAATGAATTAAATAAGTTTGATTCATTTATTAATATTCCCCTAAAGCCCAACCTAACCCATCTCAACCACTTCTACCCTGGGTTCTAACCCTTCTCAACCCATTCACCCATACTAATCTAATCCTAATCCTAAATTTTTCTCTAACCCACCTCCTAATGTTGTCACATTCCAT
>MU226740.1:2432081-2468719 GCA_018584345.1 Thuja plicata | reverse complement strand
AGATGCTGCCAAGTTTTAGATTTCAACTAATCCTACCAACACTATGTGTGATGTCAAGAGACTCATTGGAAGGAGATATAGTGACCCCTCTGTGCAGTCTGACAAACAACTATGGCCATTCACCATCTTTCCCGGTAAGAATGAAAAGGCAATGGTTGAAGTGAATTATAAAGGTGAGAAAAGGCTATTTGCAGCTGAGGAAATCTCGTCCATGGTGCTGGTGAAAATGAAAATGATAGCCGAGCAATACCTCTAGTGTGATGTGAAGAATGTTTTTATTACTGTGCCCGCTTATTTCAATGACTCGCAGAAGCGAGCAACTAAAGATGCAGGTAAGATTGCAGGGCTTAATGTGATGCGCATCATCAATGAACCAACCACCGTAGCAATAACTTATGGCTTTGATGCATTGGAGGAGGGTAAAAGAAACATCCTAGTTTTTGACCTTGGAGGAGGTACGTTTGACGTATCTATTGTTACAGTTGAAAGAGGTAAGATTGAAGTAAAAGTTGTTACCTGTGTCGAATCCACAGTGCCGCACTGGTTTCGCTCTGCAACCTAGAAAAATTTACAGCCGTGGCAGTAATAGGAAGTGGTAAAATGAAGTTAACTTTTCTTTTTTTTAATTTTATGCATGTGTTGGTCAAAATTTTGACCAACACGGGCATACAAGTAAAAAAAAGAAAAGTAAACTTTTATAATGCGACCAAATAAAACAATTTTTCTAGTTGGTCGAAAAGTTTGGTCGAAATTTGGGGTCAAATCTATTAGTGCATAAACACCACATCAAGTTCAACTTCCTCAGGGTTTATTCTATCCTCCTCCTTCTCCTCAAGGATGTCTAGAAATTTAGACATAATATTTTTGTAATTCTCTATACACATGTCAATTCTCGGTGTGTATTTGAGATCAGGAAAGAAACCGTGGAAGGTAGGGTCTATCTTTTTAAATTCTTCCTCTACGCTTACAATATTTTTCCATTGAAGGGTTCTCTCCTCATAGATATCTTTACTGAGCAAATTTATAATAACATCCTCATCTGCCATAGGATTATTTTGAGCCAAATTGTGATTCCTCATTTCTCTCAATGCTCCTCTAATGAAGTCTTCAGGGTCATACATCCTTACTTTAGCACAACGAAATCTGAATTGTCTCAGGAATTCATGGATTTGGTCCACAACATATTTACCTATAGAGAAATCCCCTATTTGGAACCTCCTTACCAGAAAGGTTCCCTTATGTCTTTTAGGGCCTAAGTGTTCTCTATCCATCATGATAAGCTAACACATGAATTCTACTATTGCCAATCTTTCTGGGACATATTTTGGCAGTAAGTGTGGAGGTTGAGGGAAAGCATACACTCTTATAACATAAAAATTATTTTAAAAAAAATCTCCCCAATTGTGGTTAACTTCATTGTCAATTTTAAATGCTAGGGGTCTAAGCAATTTTCTAACTAGTAAAGGAAATCTATTCCTCACAATACCTAACATGTTCATTATTGGATCCACAAAATCACTATAAAAAGCAATGGAATTAGAGAAATGGTGACTTCTACCCCATAACCTAGTCTAGAGCTAAAGTAGAATAATTCCTCCTACATTCTCGGTCTCATTGATGAGCTCTGGGTTGATGTAGCCAATATTGCAATAAAGGATCAGGTGCATCAGCATAGAGTAGTGATTGAACTTGAAGCTTTTCAAACCAGTCTTTTCCATCATCAACTCACTGTGCATTACATTGATTATGTGCCCCACATAATCAAACTCATTGTTGGTGTACAGGTCCTGAACATCTATAGCCATGAAATAAATGTCAAGAGTCACTGTCAAACCTCCATCTATTCCAATAACTTTTCTTAGACCATAGATGGTATTCTAGAAATAGGGAAAAAAATCTCAATATCAAATGAATCTACAACCTTCTTCGGTAACAACCTTGCCTCTTTAATTTGTCTAGGAATATGCTTCCTCATAACCCTTCCAGTGTAGTAACTTTTCTGTCTATGAAACAGGGCCGCCTCTTCTGCTAGGTCAATATCCATGCTCATAGGTCCCTGAAGGTCAAAAACTTGAATAAAAGTTACTATATCTAACATGCAGAGTATAGACTTGTCCTTCCTGTGGAAAGATTGTGTCACTAGATTGTATGCTTCAATTAGCACTTTCATAAGGTCTATATCCAAAAATACCTCAAGTACTATCAACTTTCCCAAGTTCCTATCCCATGGGTTTGAAACAGGAGGGCCTCTCAATCTATTGTTATAGAAATACATGAAGAGATCATACCTAGTTGTGTTTGGGTAGACAACATCCCTGCAGAATGCATAAGGATCCCTCCATTCATAAGTGTTAGTTGATTGCAAATTTGAGGATCCAGACAACAATTTCATCCATTCTTCAGCGTATATGTTTGGCCTCTTTTTTATTAAAGGAAAACTCTTTGTTGGTTCTACAACAACATCAGGAGATCCTTTTTCTGCCATTCTTTATGTATACTAAACTCTAAGCAGTAAGCTCCTTTTCTGCACTTGAAGGTTTCAACTCTCTGCTGCTATTCGACTCTGAAAATTAAGGATGCTCTGTGAAGTGTGAAGTACCTTTAATAACTAATAAGCAACTCACATCTAGCCACCAGGCCACCTACTCTATTAAAAAATAAAATCTCATCAAGCGCACACACATTAAATTAGTAATTACCTTTTTCAGAAAAGTGTCACTGTCAACTGTCACTTACAACATAGATTTGGCGGCGATCCGAGAGAAAATAATTGGCGTGTTGCCAAAGTTACACTAACGGTACATCTAACCCTAGGTCCCTATCTCAAGTTTCAACTTTGCTAAATTGTTACCAAAAACCACCATCACAAACGGCCAATAAACCCTAACGAAGCTTTGTAAACATTCCATTCTTTGGTACTTTCTACGTGGCATGCGACTTACTCCCACTTTTCAACACCTTATGAAGTTACGCATGAAGTTATTCGGGACTTCGAAACCCCTAACCATCATAAAAATTTAACCAGTTAGCAGTTACGAAATAGCCAAGCGTAACTTTGTAACCCATCACCATCATAAAAACTTAACCATTGAGAAGTTACGAAACATCCAGGCTTAACTTAAATTTTGAACAGACAACTTGGCAACCACATTAAATTTTGAAGGAATGTTTCATGTAAGGTGACTTCACTCCGAAAAGAAAAATAATGAATTTTTACAAATCACAGCTCATAGCTCATATAAATTATCCTTTTTCATGTCTAATCAAAATCTTGTTGTCGATAAGTCTCATTAATAATAAATTGCACTTCAACCTTTAAATGCTAAAACTTTAACTCCTTTCTTACGACCTCTACGGGACCCACTGGGACACATGGCATCACGAATTAATGGCTTGTATGCTAGATTACATGCAACTTGATCATAAGAAATTAAGTCAGCCGTTGGATCTTTTTAGAATTGTCATCACTTTAATCTGCGGTCACCTTCATGTTAATGGAACCCACGTCACTACAGGGACACACATTTCTCAAACTTGATCGCTTATGTAGTAGATATTGTGCATCTTTACCACAAGTCATTAAGTGAGCCATTGGATTCATCTGCACTTTAATCTCCATCAAAATTTATGCAACAGGTCCCATGTCACCACAAGGACATGCGCCATTCAGACTTAATGACTTATGACATAGATCTTGATCATCTGATCAAAAAGGAACTGCATGCTGCTTAACCTTCAACTTATGTTGGACCCACCACTGCCATGTGTCATCACTGCTTAATGACTTATGAGATAGATTTTGTGCATCTCGGGAGTAAGTCATTAAGTGGACCGTTAGATTAAAACATATAAGCTTGACACATAATCTTAAATAAAAGACTCATGGGCTTTCAAACTTAGGGATATTAAACTGCTAAAGACTTAGGATAAATTGAACATGACCCCCTTTAAAATAACACATGGTGGACACATAACTCAAATTATGAAAAAGGTAATGTAAAAATAGAAAATACTTCAACCCTTAGGGTTTTAAAATAGGATTTACACTTGAAGACTTTTAGACAAGGGTTTTAAAATTTACACATGACCTTAAAATGAAGCTTGCAGACTGTTAGCACTTTTTTTTATTGAATCACTATATAGCTTATCCATCTTGACTATAATACTCCCAATTCTATATTCATACAAGGAAAAGGCTAATTAACAAGGATATAATCCTTCTATAATAGTTGACAACACACCTTGCTGATGAACATCATTAACTTTATGCAGAACTTAACATTCCAAACAATAAGCTTAACAAGAGTTATTATCAATGTAATAAGGACATTCATCCTTCTTCTTTTTATAGTGCTAGAGGGTATAATCTTTGATGAGAATGTTCATCACATTCAGATAGACCAAAGCTTGAAAAACTAAACAAAAATATTAATTCTGCTTTGCAGTTGTAAATTCACCATCCTTTACAATGTCTTCTAACTTTCAATATATAATTTTTTCCTTAGTCATCTTGGAATCCTTAAAAATCAAGGATGCAAAAAGCTTCAAATGACGAAGCCAAAAGACAAATCCTACGACCCATATATAAGACAATATAACAGGTGGACTAATAACCACTCTTGTTACAAGATATTTAAAGTAGTTTGTCTTCTGACCACCTGGGCATTTGTAACTACTTTGGGGTTATTCAGTAGCCGCCATCAGGATTCAAGAATCTGTTGTCCTTGATCTTGTTGATGTAGGATCTTTATCTTTTCCTATCTCATTCAAACTATTGGGCAACATTTTCATTTGTTTCCTATTGCACATTATCACCTTCTCCTTGGTCAATTGCATTGTACTTGTCCTTCCAGGAGGTATACACCTCATCATTCGGCCAAGAGAAACCAATGCCTTCATCTTTTCTGCTATTAATCTCATTCCAGCTGACATTTGCTTTCTCAACTTCCTCTATCCAAAATTCAAAAAATGATCTGGCCTTACTGACTATCTCAACAGTTTGAACAAACAAAAGTGTGCTTTCAAAAGTAATAATACTGTTGTTTCTTGTTTCCAACGCCTCCTTCATTTGTCTATGCCATAATGCTTCATTTTTTATCTCACTACTCTTCTTAAAAATATTAGGAAACATCTCATAATGATCCTTTGAATATTCTTTCCTCAAAGCCACTACCTTCCTAATGATGATGCTTCTCTTTATGTCCATGTCCATTAGCAATTTCAAACATTTATAAGTACCAGTCAATATGATGTCAACATTGTTTTCTTCTTTGGATGTAGTATAGAAGAATTTAAATTCTACTCCCTTTCCCTTCCATCTATCCATTATTGGATCCCATTTATCCTTATCTGCATTATATTCATTCAATATGCTGAAAATATTTTTTCACTGTGAAATAATGGCAGTAGGAATTAACTCCTTAGTGAAATTCATGAGAGCGGTATGTATTTTATCAACATACTTTTTCTTTACCCATGCCTAATCTTCTTTAAATGTTGCAGACTCCTCAATTCATTTATTCCTTGATTCTTCTAACTGGGTTCTTTCAGCAATTAAGCTTTCTTTTTCTAGTTCCAATTATGCTTGTGTGGTGGGACCTGATGGCATGGGAGAAGGGGGATAAGTTATAATTGGGATTGATAATGAGGGCTGGTGAGGATCTTGTGTAATCATCCTTTGAGGAGTAAACTGAGCTATTTGTTTTCCTTCAAGGATAGCAATCTTTTCATCTTTTTCAATAGATTTTATCACATCATCATTATAGGCCTTCATGACCATCTCATACTTTTCCCTCAGGCTTTTGAGTTCTTCTTCATGTTTCTCAGCTACTTTCATGCCAAAATTTGCTGATTCCAAAGTAAGGCTAGCTGCTTCTACTCTTGAGGTGTCTGTCACTCTTCTTACCAAGAGGCTACCTTCATGTTCAACATGATCATCTCTAGGAGCTTTCTTATTGTCTTTCCTTTTCCTAGACCACATTACCAGTGTTGTATGTGCTTCACTAAATTTAACACTAGTGGAGACTCCACTAGTATGAATTGGCTTGGTCTCTTTTCTAACAGCATCAAAGACAATGGCATCAGCAAGATCCCACTATGGAAGAATGAGAATTCCTTCTTTCTTTACCAGTTCTCTGCCTCCTTCAGGAGTGATTTTTTCAAATTTGGCTAGCAACTCCTGCTTCACTTCCTTTTCAATGTCATCTTTATCTCTAGTAGGTTGATCATTATGCAACTTCTGACATTTTTCTCTGAATTAATTAATGTGAATTCTTTGAAGGAATTGAATAAAGGCAATTTCCTTAACAAATTGATCATCTGATTTCTATGGATTGGATCATCCTTTATGATTTCTCCTTGTCTTCCTCCACCATATTGGTTCTGACCACTCTCCCATTTCTATCCAAGCGAATCCTCTCTTGGGTAAGAGAAACTACCCCTTTAGATTTGAGAAAATGTGGATGCAGCACCCTAACCTTGCTAGGAACATTGTTGATTGGTGGAATGTCCAAGTGGAAGGAACAACAATGTACAGAGTGGTTCAAAAACTTAAAAGGATTAAGAGCAAAATTAAAGTTTGGAACAAAGAAGAGTTTGGGGACATCTTCAAAAATAAAATCTTGATCCAAGTTTACCTCCAAGAGATCCAACAAACTATCATGCTAGAGGGTTTGACTGAGGAGAACAAAATTAAGGAAAACAAAATTCAAGCTGATTACCATAACATCATATCTAAGGAGGAAGTTTTTTGGAGACAATGATCCAGGGCTCTATGACTTCGTGTGGGGGATAAGAATACCTGGTTTTTCCATTTGACTACCCAGAAACACAAGGCTGCTAAAAGGATAGAGCATATAAATGGTTCCTATGGTAGGTTGAGTAAGGAGGAGGATATCAAAATAGAATTATCTAGTTATTTTTCTTCTCTTTTCAAAGCAGATCCTGACCTTTTTGAAGAAAACCAACAACTGCTTTTGGATTATATCACATGCATCATGACCAGAGTTGATAATATGATGTTGAGTAAAATACCATCTACTAAAGAAATTAGAGTTGTGGTCTTCTCTTTTGAGGGAGAAAAATCCCCAGGTCCAGATGGTTTCCCTCTATTTTTCTTCCTGGCTTTCTGGCACATTGTGGAGAAAGAAATTTCAGATGCAGTGAAAGAGTTCTTTGGTTCTAGCTCCCTTTTGAAGGAAGCTAACTCCACTTTTTTTGTCCTTATTCCTAAGAGACCAGGGAATGATAATGTTGATAGCTTTAGACTGATCATCTTGTGTAACACTTTCTATAAGATCATCTCTAAAGTCCTCACGATTCGTATTCTGAAGCTTCTCCCGGATATCATTTCCCACCAGCAAAATGGGTTTGTCCCAGGCCGACAGATTCTTGATTCTATTATCTTAGTTCATGAGAATATCCATTCTCTGGAGACCTCAAAAAAGGATAAATTCCTTATGAAGGTTTATCTCTCAAAGGTTTATGATAGAGTGGATTGGAACTTCCTTTGAAAATTTCTTTCAGCCTTTGGTTTCTCGTTGAAAGTGGTTAGCCTTATTCAGTAACTCATTTCCTCTCCTTCAATATCAGTGCTGGTGAATGGCTTTGCATCTAATCTGTTCTTTCTGTCTAGAGGGCTCCACCAAGGGGACCCCATATCCCCCATCCTTTTTTCTATCATGGCTGAAATCCTTGGGTGATTGTATTCTAAAGGGGTTCTGGAGGGTTCGATTTAGGGTCTACTCCCTTCGTCCTCATGCTCCCCCAGCTCCCACTAGCAGTTTGTGGACAATATAGTGCTAATGGGTTCTTCCTCAATTAAAGAAGCTAAAGCTATCAAGAAGGCTCTAGATACCTATTCCTCTACTAAAGGTCAACTAATTAACTAGGAGAAAATATCCCTCTTCTTTTCCAACACCCTTCCTGAGAGACAGCAGAGAATGGTGACTATTCTTGGGTGTGCAATTGCCTCTTTTCCCTCCAGCTTTTTGGGCCTCTCGTTGGGCCTGAAACCTCCAGATTCTTTCTAGAAAGCTATTGTGGATAATTTCAATAGAAAACTTGCTAGATGGAAAGGGACCCTCGTCAGCAATTCTAGGAAAATCCTTTTGCTCAAGAGCTCCTTGTAGAATCTCCCCATTTATACGCTGAGCCTCTTTAAAATTCCATCCAAGATTGGTGATATTATTGAGAAATTACAGAAAAGATTCTTGTGGTCAGGAACAGAGGAAAAAAATAGAATCCATCTTGTGGTTTGGGAGAATGTGTGCAAACCTATTAAACATGGGGGTCTTGGCATCAGAAAAATTAAGGATATCAATCTAGCCCTCCTAGCCAAACAATGCTGGAGAATTTTTGGAGAAGAAAAAGGATGGAAAAAAATCCTCAAATCAAAATACCTTTTCGCTACTCCCTCTATTGAGTCCTTCCTCTCCTCTCCCATCACTGTGCAAGGATATGTGATATGGAATAGTATCTTGAAAGCTAGGCCTCTTTCTGGTAAAGGATCCCATTGGAAAGTTGGTAATGGGAAGAAAATCAACTTTTGGGATGATCCTTGGTTTAGGGATAAACCCCTCATCTAGTACCCTATTATGGCTCAATTTGTTAAAATTTGTTCCCTAAGAATTGGGTGTAAATTTGCGGATTACTGGAAGGATAATAAATGGGTCAACCTCAGTGACATTGACCCCCATTTGAAACATATTAAATTTGATCTAGCCCCCTAGGATATCAAATCTAATTGCGAAGATGAGCTCATTTGGGCCCCTAATCCTAATGGTAATTTCTCAGTGGCTTCAGCTTATTTGTTGATTTCCTGCCATGGTGTGGAGCCCTACTCGGCTAAGGTTTGGTATCCTTCCCTTATCCCTAAAATTAGCTTTTTCTTCTGGATTTTTTTTAGGAAAAAATCCTTACTACTGAGAACCTGACTAAAAGAGGCTGGATGATTCCTAATAGGTGCTATCTTTGGATGAAAGATGTTGAGTCTTCTTCTCACCTTTTGCTTCATTATCAGTTCTCAAGAGAAATCTGGAGGGTTGTGTTGCAACATTGGAAAATCAGCTGGGTCTTCTCTAACACTATTAAAGAGTTCCTGGAACAATGGAGATCTCCCATCCCTCACCAGTTAGGAAAACTTATCTAAAATTATTCTGTCCCGCATGTTATATGGAGGAACTGGAAAGAAAGAAATGATAGGATATTCAGAAACAAAATCTCCACTTCCATTTTGATTGGCTCCAAAATTGTTAGAAGTATTGTTGAAAATAAAAAAATAGCTTGTGTAATTAAACCAAAACTCATGGAAGGAGTTTTTGATAAGGATTTTATTGAGCACTGGAATTTTTCTGCTAATTTTAAGTCTACTCCTACTTCCCGCAAGTCTGCTATCTGAATATCCCCTCCACCTGGATGGTATAAAGTTAATTTTGATGGCGCTACTAAAGGAAACTCTATCATTTTTGGATGTGGCTACGTTGTTAGAAACTCCCAAGGTAGCTATATTGCTTCTTTTGCTATCCCTATTGGCTCTCAAACTAGCCATGTTGCTGAAGCAATGGCAAATCTCTATGCTTGCAAGTTGGCAAAAAGACAGAACTGTTCAAAGCTGTGGCTGGAAGGTGACTCCATGAATACTATTAATTGCATTAATGGTATTCATACTCAATCTTGGAGTACGAGTCACATCATCTCTCAGATTAAAAAGATTTTATCTGATTTTGATGTCACACACATCAGTCATGCCTGGCGAATGTGGGAGTTTATAGTGATGATGCCAGGAATTGGCAAGGAATTCAAGGATTAAATATTGAAGTCCTAAATCTTTTGAGGTACGATCAAATCCACCATAAACCTAGAACTACTACTAATGATGATAACAAGAAGGGATATTTTTTATAGTTTCCTTAATTTTGGGTCTCACACGTACAGCGACAATTGTAACAATAATTACACTTATGGGAATATCATTTCTTTTAAAATGTGGCTCATTTTCACAATTTACTCGCTCTGCTCTATTTTTTGTGATATTGGCACTCATCTTGTGTGATATTCTGAAGTCTGGTCTACTGGTAAAATGGGAGGCAAATTGAAACATGAAGAGCCCTTCGTCTGTAAATGGAAAAAAGAGGCCAAGATCTGGAATAGACTCAAGGAAGGTGGGGTCACTGATTATATGGAGAGACTCCATGGTTACGACAAGGACATCTCTAAAGAATTTGTGGATAGCTGGGATAAGGGAAAAGTGACAATCTATGGAAACTCTTTCTGTGTTACTGAGAGAGTAATTTTTGAATTTACAGGTCTTAAAATGTTAGGGTTTAAATACTGTAGAAGTAGGGTTATGGCCAAAAATACGGCTAGAATGTATCCTAAAACCCAGGGTGAAAGAGATCTTCTTGTCAAACAGTCAGGGGACTATGTCCTGTAGTGTCATATGAAGCTTTTTTGGGCAAAATTACTCAAAGCTATCATGCAATATTTTACGCTTGAGGGTCGCTACACTAGGGTTACAATTTCCATTTTATGCTTGTTAATCACTTCTGATACAATAGGAACATTTCCTTCCCCTACCTTCTGCTCAAATCTCTGGGTAATAGCATTATGGAAAACAGGAAGAATGCAGAGAAACCTATCCTTCATGATGGGCTTATTGTGCTAATCTATGAGTATGCAAAATTTAAGCTGTAGGATATAACCCAGGTCGCTGGCTTGATCAGGGAGAAGAAGGGAAAAAGACCTATGGCTAATGAAAGCAACACTCCAAGTAAAAAGAGGAAGGCCAAAGGTAACAATGTAGCTGCAGATCCTACTAAGATTCTCACTGAGGAGGATTGTATGGACATGGATAATGAAAAAGAGGCTAAGGAGGAGGAAGAAAAAGGTGATAAGGGTGAAGCAGGTAAATTCCTCTCTGAGGAAGCTATGTGGATACAGAGGAGGAAACTGATTCTCAGGATAAGGATGTTACTAGCTCCTCCCAGGAGATGGATAGCGACAATAATGGTAATACTGAGGACATGGACACGGAAGGACCTGTAGAAAAAAAGGCGCTGGAAGATACTAGTACCCATGGAGAGGTACGTACTACCTCCCCAGCGATGAAGAATAGTGATTCTAGATTGAAGTCAAAAGCGAAGGTTACTCCCGACAATACTCCTATTCTGGTGAACTATGCTGACTCTCAGTCTAAAGAGGGTATGCTCTCTAGGGATACTTCTGAGAAGATTGAGGTTAATAAAAAAGAGGGGAATGATATAAAAGGAACAAAGAAATTTAGAGGTAGCCATGATAATGATACAGTGAAAAGCCAAGAGCCAACAAGATTTATGCAGGTAGTTAAAGAGCGGGCTGAGATGGACTATCAGCTGAATTCCTGGCTTCTTGAAGAAATCAAAGATATAAATAGTAAGTATGATGAGCTCCAAGACAGAGTGAATAATATTTCTCTGCTGCTTGCTAAACCGGTGACCAAGGCTACTATTGATAATGAGACCCAGGAGGAAGAAGCGGAAAAAAGGCTGCTAGAGAAACTAGAACTAAGGATTAATGCAGTGGTCAATTTCCATCATAGGATGACTAAAAGCCATATTTAGAGTATTGAAGACACTCTCAGCCGTATCATGAAAAATAACTATAAGGGCATGAAGGTAACTAACAGCAACTTAAGGGTGCTTCTCTCGGTGCTGGATGGGAACACTACTCCCATTACTGTGGATGATGATACTGCTTTAGACCCCAACATTGGATGTCATGGGACTCATACTAGAGCGAGTGCTAAAAAGGTGAAAACCGGTAGCACTAAGGAAATAAAGGGTCTCAAAGAGGCTATCGACAAATATAAGACAGTGATGGATGACTCTGTGAAGATTATGGAAAAAGAGACCTAACTATTTTTGGGCTTGTAACTCTTATCAATTTAGCTTCTTTTGCTGGTAGTTTGTGCTGGGGGGTTTCTATTGTATCCATCTTTTTCCCCCAGCATTTTTTTTTTCTTTCTTTCTCTTTTTTGTGGTGCTTCTTCCTGTATATCTTTTGTTCTAAATTGTTCAGGGTTACGGTTCCCTTCAAAAACTGTTTTAACCTCAATCCAAAACAAATTGATCATCTAACAATAATTCATCACTAGCTTGTTTAGTGATAGGATTCAATTCTTTTCCAAAAAAATCAGCTACTGTTAAGTCCATTTGAGCATGTTTGGCTGCCTCTGGCACTCCTTCTTGCAACTCCTGAGCTGTAACAAATATATGCCCTGTATTCCCCATTTTCACTAATTGCTTAGCAATGGTCTGTTCATCCATGTGCAGGGGAGATTGGGAAGGGGAATAAATATCATCTTGTTGTTTATCTCTTCCTTCCACCCTTTGCCTTTTTGGAGATGGAAATGATTGGGTACTAGAGTCTAATATCCTCTTCCCTTTTGGATCAGAGGTCTTTTCAACTCTGGATAGGATTGTGCTATAGCCTCTTCATTGGTACACCACATATTTCCCTGGTGGAACAACCCTTCCCTATGAAGCTCTGCTCAAAATAGCCTTAGCCTTTTCTAGCTCTGTTTCCATTACTTTCTTCTTCTTCTAGTCTAGGGCTTGCATAATATCTTCAAACATGCTCATCAAGGATTCTACCTTCTTCGCCTAGGGCATAAATTATTTCAGGGGATCATATGCTCTATCAAAATGGTGGACAAAATATAATGATTTCTTATATCCTAACCACTTTTCCTTCTTGATTTCTTGTTCCATCAAATCAAATTCATTTCTAATTATATCCTCAAGAAAATTAAATTGATGATCTAGAGATAAACACTTAGTTATTTTCCAGAACATATCAATAATGAATCCCTCATTATCTGCACATCTTACCACTGATGTTGCCAATTGATAAGGCTCCAAGTATTTGTCAAATTGTGTCCATCCCCCTTTGGTGATAATTAACTGGTGTACTTTTGTGATGGTAGGGAAAATGCTACCTTTCATTTTTCAAGTCAATGCTTCGTCTCGTCTTCTAGCCCACCCAGTTGTCTAAGGATTTTTGTCAGACCTATCTTGAGTGTAACCCTATAAGGGAGGACATTTGGAGTTCCTCTAAAACCGTAGACCCTGATAACTATAGAAACAGGGCATAGAATGAAGTCACCCCAATTGTGAACAATCTGCAGCTCTTTAGCATACTCCATTGGTCTCAAAAGTTTTAACACATCTATGTGAATCCTTGGGTTGTCTATGCATAACAGTGATCTGAGTCTAGAAGCAAAACATCTATCAAAATTGATAAAACTGGCCTCTTTCCTATCCCAAGATAAATTTGTACTCCACAACTGAACTGGCAATTCTTCATCATCTTTAAATTTGATAAGATCCATTTCTTCTTCAAAATAGTCAATATTATTATATAATATCATGTGCATCATCATAGAATACCATCCCATTGGCTTAGCTATCTTAGCCTCTTTTATGCTTACTAGACCTTGATGCATTAAATCAGCAATGTGAGTAGCAAAGTAATATACAACAGACAAATGTGGATGTAAAATATGAAACATCATAAGCATAAAGTGAATGGGCATTGTTGCCTCCTCATCTTCTCCTACAAAATAACATAGGGCACTATACATCCCTCTAGCCTTGCCATTAAAATATTCTAATTTGAAGGTATCGGGTGTGTTAGGTCCTACTACAATTAAACCCCCTATCTTATTGAAACATTCTTTCAAAGGCCCAGTTCTAAAATACTCCCTTTGAGCCTTGTACACATCTTTGAACTGCTCAAAATCAATGTCATCCATCTGAACAAAAAGGTCACTCAAATTGAAAACTTTTCTAATCTCATCAGTTGTGACACTCAGTAATACATTCCCATTTGTTTCTCTCAAAACCTTGGACACCTTATCATAAGCTTTAGAAATTGTAATCAACAAATCTGTATCCATAAACACTCTAGGAACTATCAATTTTCCTACATCCAAGTCCCATATGTTGGAGTCTGGGATAGGACAATTCCTTTGGCTGAAAGCAATTATGAATAGACCTAGACCACTTATATGAACCTTGGCATCCCTAACCTATCTACCCATACCATACAAACCCTCCCCGACTCTAAAATGAGGATTTACAGGCACTATCTATTTAATTTTTGTTGAATTATTGGTGGACCCATTCAACTTTTGTATAAGATCATCACGCACATTTATGTCCTTGTAATCAATTTTACCAGTGAACTCAATTCTAGGGGCCATTTCTGAAAATAGGGTTTCTTACAATAACAGTATCAAATTTTACCAACACTATGTTTCTCCTTTAGAATTTGAAACCCTAATGCAAGTATGAATTTTAATGCTTCAACAATATGATAATAGAATACTTACACATTCTACAATTTGTAACATGGAGCGCAAGATTGCTACAACTTTCAGTTTCGCTTCAATCTCTTCAGTGGTTATGGCAAATCCGAACTCAAGTAATAACTTATATGGTCACTGAAACCATTTTGAAAACTTTAAATCTAAACCGTAGATCTCAATAATGTCCCATCCATCATGTGGCTCTCATCACTTTAAGAAAACCACTTTGTCCTAGACACATGTCAGCATGACTTGATCGCTTAAGCATTAGATCCCGTGCATCTTCATCATAAGGCTTTAAGTGAACTATCAGATCTTCTTTAACCTGATTGTAAGTTACCTTACCCAGCATTTCACTAACCGTGGGTATAACTTAAACAGGGAGTACACATGTCAAAACCACTTAATGCCTTAGACGCTAGATCTTCCTCAACTTCCCTTTAAGTTATTAAGTCAGTTGTCCGATCCTTTTGAAACTACATCCTCTTTATTTCATACTTGCGTTGTACTAGGCCCGGTACTGCCACGCGTCAACATGACTTAATGACTTATGCTTTAGATCTCGATCACTTTATCACCCAGTATTTAAGTCAACTGTCAAATCAATCTTGACTTGTCTGCCCTTTAATCTCCTTCTTTACGACCTCATTCAGACCCACTGGGACACGCATCCACACTACTTAATGCCTTAGACACTAGATCTTGCACATCTTTACATTAAGGCATTAATTCCACCGTTGGATCAAATGGAATCTTACTGCGGTTTCTCAAACAAATTTTCACTAGTCTTGGGCCCGCCAAGACACGCAGCGTCACAACTTAATGCCTTAAATGTTAGATTGTGCGCATCTTGAGCATAAGCAATTAAGTTAGCCGTTGGATCTTTATCAAACTATCAGCACTTTAATCTTCGGTTACCTTCATGCTAGTGGGATCCACGTCATCTCCAGGACATGCATCACTCAAACTTGATCACTTAAGCAGTAGATCTTACGCATCTTTACCATAAGAAATTAAGTCAGCTGTTGGATTCATTTGTGGTTTAATCTCCATCAAAACTTTATGCAACAGGGTCCATGTCACTATCTTGGACACACGTCACTCTTACTTAATGACTTGCCTTATAGATTTTGATCATCTTGAGACTAAGTCATTAAGTGGGCTGTCCGATCAAACAAAATTTGCATGCCTTTTACTTTCAACAGGGCCATTTTGTATCTTCGTAACCGTTAGCCATCGACCCTCATTTTAGCCTGTCAAAGCTACGCAAACTATCCTCACAAAATGGTCATTAGTAAATGACATGCAGCACCCAACTTGACACATAGTCCTATCGCTAATATGCTATGTTTTGAATATTCACCAATATATATTTTTTATACTATAAACACTATTTTTTATTCGCCAATATATTTTTTATACTATAAATATTATTCTTTATTCGCACATATATATTTTTTATACTATAAATACTATTTTTTATTTGCCAATATATATTTTTTATACTATAAATACTAATTTTTATTCGCCCATATATATTTTTTATACTATAAATACTATTTTTTATTCGCCAATATAATTTTTTTTATACTATATATACTATTTTTTATTCGCCAATATATATTTTTATACTATAAATACTTTTTTTTATTCTCCAATATATATTTTGGTAGTTCTGAAACAAAAACACAATTCGCCAAATGAGATTATTATTTTTCTTTGAAAAGAAAAAAATTTCACTAATAAAATTAATAATTTCCTCTCTAGTTTTCTAAATTTTGCCAATTTTTTACACCTTTTTTGAAGGGGAGGTTTCTTAAAGATTACCCTGGGAAGCGCCTTTCAATTTTCACTTAATGACCTTTCTTTTTTCTTTTATTTTTTACCTTTTTGACTAGAAAGAAGAGTCACCTCCCCAAAGTATGCAAATCTGTCCAAATCCAAAGAAAATCTAGCCTTGTGATCTCCTGATGATATTCCTTCCCAAAGACTTATAAATTTTAAAATAGCTTCATCATTTTAAAAAACATCTGTTACCACATGTCCTTGTTGATCCCATTCGACTAACTCGGGATGTAATAAACAAAGGTAAGTGTTGGGAGATGACTCGGTTTGGGGAAATGGAACTACAGTGATAGTTCTGATAAATATAGAATGGGAAGTAGATGCACCATCTAAAGAGCGTGCATTGACATGCTTATCTATTAAAATAACTGACAGGGGGGTGAATTAGTGGCCTCAAAAATTAATCCAATATCAACCCAAAAAAACTTCATACCACAATTATAAACCTCTAGTTATCTTCAGTCCTACAAGATGTATGCCCTTAAATAATCTTATCAAATAACTAGTGCTCGGAGTCCACTGTTTAAACTTTATTCTTAAGCTTTACCAAATAGTAGTCTAGCGTTTACCAAAATATAGTAAATAACTTAGTGTTTACCGATCAATCCTGTTTTAGTAATGTGTAAAGCAAAACATTAAAGTAATGAACCATAAACACATTTTACACATGGATTTTTAACGTGGAAACCCTGTTAAGGGAAAAAACATTTGGGACCGGTAACCCAAAAATTTCACTCTTCTGAAGTGAGCTCGGTGAAGAGCCAACCCTGTTAAAGGTTACAAACACACTGTTAAGTGCGACCTTGTTAGAGGATTTAATATAATAGTTTGTCACTTGATATCTGACATTTCACTATGCTATATTCATGAGAAACTTTTTGATACTCCTTGGGATGTATCTCAATATATAAAGGATTGTTAATTCATGCTCGGTTAAGAGACTTTCTAATCCAATGGTTAAACTGAAACAGTAAATGATCTATTCATAAATACAACTTAGACTTGCATATGTTCAGATCTATTGTAAGCTCATAATACCTTTCTGATCAATGTTTCTTTTCTATTCCTTTGCTCTACTTCTTTATACTCAGTGATGTTGTGCTTCTTCATTGCTCAGTATCCACATAAATATTTAGCTCTATTCTTCAACTTGTTTGATCAGGATTGTATGAAGTCTTCTTCAGCAGTATTCTCTTCAGCATCTTCTTCTCTATTCACCCACCAATTCATAATGAATTATCTTGTCTCTCTTATAAACATGATGTCACCATTTCTAGGTCTTTGACTTTCTTGTTCTTGACGTGATCCACAATTATTTCCATTCTTGCTTTAAAGAATACTTCAGTTTTATCTCACAGATTTCTCCTTGACAACTGGAATAACAAATTTAAAACTCTAGCTTATCTCTGGCTTTTAACTTGTCAATGAAAACAATGTGATCAACCAGTTAACTCCATATTTAGCTCCTGCCAGCTAATTCTTTTGTCATTTCTAAAATTCAGTTCTTTTCGGTGTTTAAATCCTTGTTTTCTAGGTCTTGGCTTCAGTTATCCTCGGGCATCTCAGTCCGTTGGGGTTGTTTGTCCGTCGGGCAACACTGTGACTTTCAGTTCTGCTTGGGTATCACTTTGATTTTTCTCGGTAATGCTTGCTTGGGTAACTTGCTCAGGTATCACTATAACTCTTCTCTGGGAGTTCTCTATCTGTCGGGATGTACTATCCGTCGATGTTTGTTGTCACTTGGTGAATACTGATCTTTCATGCATTAGTGATAGAATAACCTTTATCTCTCTATCTCTTTGAATTCTTTGACACTATGTATATAACCAATCATATTATATCAAGTTGACATCAATGACAATACAATGCATTAACTGATTTAATGTCTTGCATTAACTTTCTGCAGCTCGGTGATCATCAACTTAACATCTTCAAACATTCAATCAGTTATAATTCATCAATGTCTCCCTTTGACTTTGATGGCAACATACTACATTACTACTAATACAATATGAAATATATCAGTTGTAGTTCATCAATCTACTAAACTTATTGTTCTATAACCAATACAAATCTCTAGCTCTCGGTAACCTCTTCTAACTTAGATTTGTTTATTGCAGAGTACTTTCTTCAATATTTATTCCCTTCACTGGATAGATGTAGAAATCTTTTGTTTCTATCTCTCCCTTTGTTGTAGAATCTCTTCTCTGATGTTTTCTCTCCCTTTGATTTTTCCTCTCCTTGATCATCTCTTTTTCCTTTGACAATAATATATAATACTTCTCTTCATTAAGTCATTTCTCCCTTAAGTCAACTCTCCCTTTGGATACTTCTCTCCCTTTGGATAATCATGATAGATATTTCATATGGATATATAATCTCTCAAGTCATCTCTCCCTTTGACAACAATGCAAAACTATATCCTTCCTCCTTTTTATAATATACTCATTGAATTTCCCTTTCTATCAACATTACAATGACTCTGGTGTTCGGTGAAGATAAGAACCTTTCTATGTATTGATGTATCTTTGCAGTCCATTTTTTTTCTTGCATAAACTTGAATGATCTTCTAATTTTGTGTAGGCTGATGCAGCCCCCTAGTCATCTTAGTGACCAATAGACAAGGGTCGGACCCCTAGTATTTTTCTAAGGTACTCAAATGTATCTTTAGGCAATGGATTTTTGAATATGTTTGCTAATTTTTCCTTGGATTGAAGATATTCTAGTATCACCTCTTTTTCTTGAACATGTTCTCTTAAGTACTGATACTTGATATCAATATGCTTTGCCTTAGCATGCATGACCGGGTTTTTTGATATGTTTATTGCACTGGTATTATCACAATAGATAATTAGTGGTTCAATAATTTTCATATTCATACCTTCTAGTAATTACTTGATCTATGCAATGTTAGAGAAATTTATAGCAGCAGCCACATATTCTTCTTTTGCAGTAGATTGTGAGATGCATCCTTGCTTCTTATTTATCCATGTGACAAGTCTGTCACCCATGAAGAATGTTCCTCTAGTTGTGCTCTTTCTGTCATCTAAGTTACCAGCCCAATCAATATCTCTATAGACTTGAAGCTCAACTTTTCGTTCTCTTTTATACCATAAGCCATAGTCCTTGATATTCTTTAGATATCTTAGAATTCTTTTGATAATAGTCATGTGTGATTCTTTGGGATTAGCAAAGAATCTTCCTACTATTCCAACTACATGTGCTATATCTGGTCTAGTATGAACAACATACATGAGTTTTCCAATCATAGATCTATATAGGGTCTGATTTACCTCAGTTGACTTGTCTTCCTTTGTCAGCTTACATCCAGTTGCCATAGGTGTTCCAACTAGTTTGGAATCTTCCATCTTGAATATCTTCAGTACTTCCTTGATTTATTTAGATTGTGTGATATAGATGTCTGCACCCTGTTGAATAATCTGTAGACCAAGAAAGAATTTGATCTCCCCAAACATTTACATCTCAAATTCTTTTCTCATTTCATTAGCAAATGATTTGCATAACATATCATTACCCCCAAATATGATACCATCAACAAATATTTTAGCAATCAAAATGTTATCATTTGTATCTTCTTTTAAATACAGATTATTGTTTTCACTTGTTCTTACAAATCCAATACTTATAAGATAGGAGTGAAGTCTTTCATACCATGCTAGAGGTTCTTGTTTCAATCCATACAAGGCTTTGTGTAGTCTACAAACCATGTTTCTCTTGTTAGGATTAAAAAACCCTTCTAGTTGTTCAATGTATACCTCTTCCTCTAGTATTCCATTCAAGAATGCAGATTTGACATCCATTTGGTATACCTTGAATCCATTGAATGCAGCATAAGAAAGTAGAATTATGAGTCCTTCTAGTTTAGCAATGGGTGCAAAGGTTTCTCCATGTATTCAATACATTCTTCTTGTGCATACCCCTTGCATACTAATCTTGCTTTGTTCCTTGTGACTTCTCCATTCTCATTCAGCTTGTTTCCCGATATCCATTTGGTACCAATGACATTCTTGTCATCTGGTCTAGGTACTAATGTCCATGTTCTATTCTTCTCAATCTGTTCTATCTCTTCTTTCATAACACTGACCCATTCTTCATTTTCAAGTACACTATTAACATATTTAGGCTCAAAATCACAAATTAGACATCTAGTGTTCAGTGACTTACTTCTTGTTCTCATTCCAGCCTTCTTGTCTCCTATGATCTGGTTCTGTGGATGGTGCCTTCTGACATACTTGGAAAGTATCAGTTCATCTCTTTATTCATCATTCTGACCATCATCTTGACCTTCATTCTGATCTCCATCGCTCAGAACATCATCTTGAGCCATTTCTTGATTTTTGATGTTTGCAACCTAATGCTCGAGTGCATTGTTCTGTTGCTCAGGAGCGATACACTATTGCTCAGGCAGAGTGTCAGGTTCTTCATTGTAAACAAACCTATTGAAGTCTTCCAGTTCTTTTCTTCTTTCTTTATCATTTTTCTCTGCAAATTCATCTACTCTAAAATTTGCACTTTCAATTATTTTGTTAGAGGATTTGTTAAGACATTTATAAGCCTTGCTTTTGG
Source organism: Thuja plicata (assembly GCA_018584345.1). Classification (NCBI taxonomy): domain Eukaryota; kingdom Viridiplantae; phylum Streptophyta; class Pinopsida; order Cupressales; family Cupressaceae; genus Thuja; species Thuja plicata. Next base: position 2,447,943 of record MU226740.1, on the reverse strand, counting down.
TAGAATACCCTAAAAATATTCCTTCTTCACCTTTGGAGTCAAGCTTTCCATTTCTATCATCTTTAAAAATATAATATTGACTTCCGAAAATTTTGAAGTAACTTACATTGTGTGTGTATCCATACCATAGCTCATAGGGTGTCTTATTTGTGCCTTTCTTTAATTGAACTTTGATCAATGTGTAGACAACAATACTGAAAACTTCCCTCCAGAATGTTTGAGTGATGCCTTTCTCAATCATCTGTGTTCTAGCACAATCAATAATGGATATGTTCTTTCTTTCATCAATCTCATTTTGTTGTGGTGTTCTTGGTGCAGAAACCTCTCTTTGAATTCCATGCTCATTACAAAAGTTAGTGAGCTCATCAGAAATAAATTCTCCTCCTCTATCTGATCTTAAGCATTTCAGTTCCTTACCACTTTGTTTTTCTCCAATAGATTTATACCATTTAAACATCTTGAATTCTTTTGATTTCTTCTTTAAGAACATAAGTGTCATCATTATAGAATAGTCATCAACAAAGAGAATGAAGTATCTATCACAATAGTAACTCTTTGTTCTCATTGGTCCACATAGATCAGTATGGACTAATTCTAAAATATCATTAGATGTGTAGGTTTTTCTCTTGAAACTAGACTTTGTCATTTTACCTTTTTGACAATTCTTACACATGACATGGTCGGGCTTTGACATGCTCGGTAAGCCTCTTACTTTCCTTTTATTGTTTATCCTAATAAAGCTATCAAAATTCACATGACATAACCTCTTATGCCACAACCATATGTCTTCATTTCTAGCCATTAAACAAGTGGTGTTAATAACATGAAGATAGAATGTGTTATCTTTTTGTCTATTCACCAATTCCGATCAACCTTCCTGATTCATTAAAGATCTTTGCCTTTTTGTTCACAAATGCAACTCAGTGACTTGTGTTATTTAGTTGTGAAATACTCAATAGATTATAGTTAATTCCTTTTACCCATTATGCATTTTCACATCTAATCAGATTATTTAATATTATGGTTCCTTTACCTTCAACCGGACAAGGTGAGTCATTACCCATTCTTACTGATCCACCATTATAATACTCAAAAGTTTTAAAATTTTCCTTATCTCCAGTCATGTGGTGAGTACAACCACTATCAATAATCCAGACATCATTTTTACTAACCTTAGATATGAGTGGAGTCTCAAGATACCTTTCCTCTTCGTCTGAATCATCCTTCATAGCAATAAATACCACCTCAATATCTTCATCAGATTCAATGTCAGTATTCTCAACTTTGTTCTCAGCCAGGTAACAAGCTTTCTTCCCTTTTTCCTTGTAGTCTTGGGTATCTCTTCTGTCAAATTTTTAGTTTCTTCGGTAACCTATGTCATCACCTCTGTCAAAATTCTTTTCATATGATCTGTCACTATTTCTGTCTTTTCTTTTTTTAGGACATCTAGTAGAAAAGTTTCTAATCTCTTTACAATTAAAACATACCAATGGTAATTTACCTTTGTATCTACCTTTGCCTCTCTGCAATCTTCTAGCCATTAGTGCTTCAATCTCATCAAGTTCTTTGTCATCACTATCACTTTCACTATCATTTCTCATAGCATGCTTATGACTTGACTTACTTATTTTCAAAGGAGATTTGAATGCAGACTCAATAGATGGTAAGATACTGTTGTCAAAGCTATTAATCTCAAATAAAATAATTCTACCAACCAAGCTATCTAGAGTGACATTGTTATTTGCTACTGCTCTCATTTCTTGTATATAAGATACTCTAATAGCATAAACATGAAGTAAGGTTATTAGAATTTTACTTACCACTATTTCTTCTTCAAGTACACCTCCAACTCCTTAGATAGCATTGACTACCTCTTTGATGTTGCAGCTATATTGAGTGATGTTTTCTCCTTCTTTCATTCTTAGGTCATCAAAATTTCCTCTTAGGCTTTCTGCCTTAGCTCTTAGCACATTTGTATCTCCTCCATGTACTAGCTTGAATTTGTCCCACATTTTATTTGCAGTGGTGCATGTTTTGACATCTTCAAATTCAACATCGGAGAGTGAGAAAGCAAGTTCTATCATCATAGAATTGTGCTCATGATTATCTCTCAATTGATCAGGTGTGTGAGGTCCTTTAGGAAACACATATTCAGTATCCAAGTATTGAGTAACATCATTTCCAATACCTGATAGGTGGATTCTTATCCTTCTTTTCCATGATGCAAAGTTGTCCTTGTTCAACTTAGGTACATCCTGTTTTCTCATCTTGTGATCTTTAGCTTAGGTTTTGAAACTTTCCTTTCTAAGCACACAAGCTCTGATACAAATTGTTAGAATAATTGAGAGGGAGGGGGTGAATCAGTGGCCTCAAAAATTAATCCAATATCAACCCAAAAAAACTTTATACCACAATTATAAACCTCTAGTTATCTTCAGTCCTATAAGATGTATGCCCTTAAATAATTTTATCAAATAACTACTACTTGGAGTCCACTGTTTAAACTTTATTCTTAAGCTTTACTGAATAGCACTCTAGCCTTTACCGAAATACAGTAAATAACTTAGTGTTTACCGATCAATCATGTTTTAGTAATATGTAAAGAAAAACATTGAATTAATGAACCATAAATACATTTCACACATGGATTTTTAACATGAAAACCCTGTTAAGGGAAAAACCACTTGGCACCGGTAACCCAAAATTTTCACTCTTCTGAAGTGAGCTCAGTGAAGAGCCAACTCAGTTAAAGGTTACAAACACACTGTTAAGTGTGACCTTGTTAGAGGATTTAATATAATAGTTTGTCACTTGATATTTGACATTTCACTATGCTATCATCATGAGAAACTTTTTGATACTCTTTGGGATGTATCTCAATATATAAAGGATTGTTAAGTCTTGCTTGGCTAAGAGACTTTCTAATCCAATGGTTAAACTGAAATAGTAAATGATCTATTCATAAATACAACTTAGACTTGCAGATGTTTAGATCTATTGTAAGCCCATAACACCTTTCTGATCAATGTTTATTTTCTGTTCCTTTGCTCCACTTCTTTTTTCTTGGTGATGTTGTGCTTATTTTTTGCTCAGTGTCTGCAGAAATCTTTAGCTCTATCCTTCAGCTTGTTTGATCAGGACTGTATGAAGTCTTCTTCATCAGTATTCTCTTCAACATCTTCTTCCCTATTCACCCACCAATTCATAATGAATTATCTTGCCTCTCTTATAGACATGATTTCATCATTTCTAGGTCTTTGAATTTATTTTTCTTGACGTGATCCGTAACTCTTGCCATTCTTTCTTTAAACCATACTTCATTTTTATCCCGCAGATTTCTCCTTGACAGCTGGAATAAAACAAGTTTAAAACTCTAGCTTATCTCTGTCTTTTAAATTGTTGATGAAAACAATGTGATCAACCAGTTAACTCCATATTTAGCTCCTACCAGCTAAGTCTTTTGTCATTTCTGAACTTCAATTATTTTCAATGTTTAGCTCCTTGTTTGCTCGGTCTTGACTTCAGTTATCCTCGGGCATCTCTATTCGTTGGGGTTGTCTATCTGTCGGGCAACATTGTGACTTTCATTTCTTCTCGAGTTTCACTTTGGTTCTTCTCAGTAATGCTTGCTTGGGTAACTTGCTTGGGTATCACTATGACTCTTCTCTTGGGGCTCTCTATCTGTCAGGGTGCACTGTCCTTCAGTGTTTGTTGTCACTTGGTGAATACTGATCTTTTATGCATTACTGATATCATAACCTTTATCTCTTTGGTTCTTTGAAGTCTTTGACACTATGTATATAACCGATCAGATTATATCAAGTTGAAATCAATGAAAATACAATACATTAACTAATTTAATGTCTTGCATTAACTTTCTACAGCTCGGTGATCATCAACTTAACATCTTCAAACATTCAATTAGTTATAGTTCATCATTATCAACACTAGGTTAATATTCTAGGTTCATGCAATCAAATATGTAATTTATGTTCATTGTGCTAGTGGATTGAGGGGAATACCCAGGGGCATCATACTCAAGGTTGTGAATGGATTTTCACTCATACTCGTGAGAATCAATCATGCTAGAAGACTCATCGGGTATCTCATTTTCCACAGAATCTAGGATTTATTGTTCGAGGGATAATTCAGAGGTTGTGGTTTCCAATTCTTGTAGAAATGTTTGTGGAAGTATTTTACTTATCTAGGCATGTCAATGATCTTGCCCTCAGTTTGGATTAATAGTTTCTTGAACACCTTGAAGGACCATCCTAGGTCTAGACTAGTCGTAACCAAGTCCTCTTTTGTTCCTTTGAGTAGGGGGCAATAATAACTCTATTATTCCTTGTTGTGTTTCCCTTAATCATATGGTTCCATCATATCCAAATTGTTGTAACATGGTGTATCCTGGTCCATATTGACCCAAAAGTAACTTTACTGATGTTGTTTCTTGGGGATCTCTATATAACCATGTGTTGATATCAGGATCAAATGGATTTTCCTCACTTAAATCACCCCATTTAACAAATGTTGTAGGTGGGCATTTAAAAACAACTGGTTTTGGATTTTCTACAGTTCTTGGGTGACCATAGGATCTTGGTGATAAAGGCATTTTATCAATGTAGATTTCATTGAGAATCAATGACCCATTTAGCTAGTCTACTAGTACGTACTACTTTTTTCAAAAGGTGCTTTAGAGAATCTATCTTTTTAATAATCTTAGTTTGGTGACTCAACATATAATTTCAAACTTTTTGAGAAGAAAACTCACTAAATAGGTGTGTAGTTAAGTTCATAACCCACCAAGATGCATGAAATAAATAACTCCCTCTTTTCACGAGTAATCGTGTTGTGATAAGAGATACCCTAGTGCTAATCATGTAGTTGAGATATGTAGGAGAAATGGTTTTACTTACAATGGTGGCATGAGGACTAGTGGTGACATTAGATAATCCTTTAGTTTTTGAAAGGCTTCTCAACACTTAGCATCTCATCTAAATGTAACACTCTTGTGCAGAAAGTGTTAAAATGGTTGGCATTTATCAACAAATTGAGAAATGAACCTTTAGATAGACTTTAACTTCCCTTGCAAGCTACATAATTCAGTCAAATTGGTAGGAAGAGGCATCTATACTAGTGCTTTGAATTTTGTTAGATCAACCTCTATGCCTCTACATGAAACAATGTACCTAAGTAATTTTTCTAATAGGTAGCCATTGCATTCTTGGTACCAAAGGGCATCAAGTTACAACAATAATTTCCCAAGGACAAGTGAAAAATATTTTGCATTGATTTTTAGGTACAATTTGGATCTGATTATATCTAATAAAATCATCCATCAATGATAATGTCTCATGTCTGATTGTGAGGTCTATTATCATGTCAATGTTTGGCAATGAAAAATCATCTTTAGGGAAAGCTTTATTTAAGTCTCTAAATTCAATGCATATGCAAATTCCCCTAAGATATTTGATAACTGGAACTAGATTTATATCCACTCTACATTATCAATGGGTCTAATGAATTTTACATCTAATCACTTTTCATGTTTCACTTTGACTAGTAAAGAAATTTTGGGATGAATTTTAATCAACTTCTACTTAATAGGTTTATCTCATAGAGAAAACATAAGATGATGCAAAATTAACTCAGGATAAAGTCCAAGCATATCATCATATGACCACACAAAGTTCATCTGTCTCTATATAAAGAATGCAAATGAAGTCTTGTTTCTCCTTTGGTGAGAGAGAAGCTACAAAGTGTATAATTTTAGAATTCTATGATGTGCTCAAGTTGATTTATTTTATTTTATTAATAAGAAGTGGTGATGTCTCTTGATTGATAGGGAGTATGTCACACCTTCCATCCTCAAGCTGCTCAAACAAGTTTTCACCTTTGGACACATCCTTTTATTTTACTTGTTGTTAGTCTAAAAGTGCCTTTAATTTTTCACTAGAAGACCCATTTTTTATTTTGAAATTTTTGTGACTAGAAGGATTTCCACACTCTCCAAAGCATATTGTAGCATAAATATATATCATAAATCCAACTTTATGATCACCTAAGTGTTGGATATTTCTGCATATATGTGTTGGCATTAATGTTTTGTCATTGATGTCAACATATTCCTACTATTGGAGACAATGCTCCCGGTATGTTCAGTGAGAAGATTATTTTGGTATGGATAATGTATTGAAGATCATATGTTGCAAAGGTAAATATTGTTTCAGTGATGCCTAAGTTGATCTATGTCAACTTACAGGGGTTGGCATGATGATTTAAGTGAGAGATGATTGATTTATCATAGACTGGTATTTTAGTTGTTTAGGAAGAGATAATGTTACAATTTTTGAATCGGTAAGGATTGGTTATGCAATATTATTGGTTTCTAACCTATTGGTGAGTTTAGAGCATGGATTTGTGTCCTCAACTTGAGTGGCTCATGATTTGGATGCTGGCAAGATATTTTTCTTTAATGATAGAGGTTGTTGTTTGGTGTTTCTAGTTAACAGTGCAGAGATAGTTATGAATTCTAAGATAAAGTTGTTGTTGTTGTTGTGACATTTCATGTTGCTTCATGATGTTTCTAGATTGTGTCCTAATCATGTTGTTGGATCGCATTGGGTTATGTGATCAGATTTGGTAATTTTTCATGTTGTGTTGTTATTATTATTCTTAGTCGACTTGATGGTGTAGCGTGTTGTGAAAAATTGTGGCTTGATTTATGGATCTGGAGTGTGTTTGAGGATGTTTTTATTGATCATTTATATGTCTTAGTCGGCATTCAATGGATCAAATTATATATTGAGCTCTAATGAATTAATATTTTTTAATTAGGTTCCTGGTTGACCTAGTTGAAATAAAGTTGATGAAATGTATAAAAGCTGTAATCATTTTAGGATTGCGAAGTGTGGTAGATGAGTGTGTGGTGTATGGAAGAGTGAATGCGAAGAGGTATGAGTGGAATTTGTAATTTTGGCAGAGATTTAATGAGCTTCATTGGAACTTTATTGGCGTAAAAAAGATGTTATCTGTCAGTTCATGAGTTATGGATTGTTTTCCTTTGTGAATTGTAATCATAGATTGATGTAAGGCAGTGAACCTTCCTTTGGGTTTAAGAACCTCTTGTATTTGAGCAGTGAGCTCTAGGAAGTGTGCATGAATGCATGTGCATTCCAATTTTAATACTCCTAAAAGGGTATAGTGCTTTTAACATATTATATTCATCTTGTGGGTTTGATCCCCACCATGGTTTTTCCCTTAACCATGTTTCCATGTCAAAAATCTTGGTGTTGTGTGTTGATTAATGTGTTCTGATCTTGCATTCATGTTTATTATTTAGATATGAGATTAAGTTTATAATTTGAATAAAGTTTTGGAGTTTTGGGTCATAAATGATTTACACACCCCCTCGGTTGTGTGTGATGCCTTAATTATAACAATTGGTATCAGAGCTAAGTCCTCTTTTGGAAGCTTGATCGCTTGAGGAGATTTGGGATGACAAAATTTAAGAAGGAGAGTCCAAGACTTGAAGGTACTAATTATGCTATATGGAAGGGCCAGATGATTACACATTTGAGATTCACCAGAGAAGAATATTGGGAAGTAGAATAGAAGTCTTACGTCCCTCCTATTGATCTTTCTACAATGACTCCTAATGAGAAGAAGCAATTTGAGTATAACATGAGAGAAAAAGAAGCTTTGTTGAGCGACTTGTCAGACAAAGAATATGAAAATGTCATGGAATTGGAGAATGTACATTAGATATGGATAAAATTAAAGACACTGCATGAAGGAGATGCATGTGTGAAGAAATCCAAGTTGAAAATTTTGAAAGGGAAATATGAAACATTGAAGATGATAACATTACTTCCTATGTACAGAAGGTTACCAAAAAAAATTTTGGAATTTGATGCACTGGTGGAACATTGGAGGAAGGAGAAATTGTTTCTAAAATCTTAATATCCTTGCCCCCTACTTACAATCACAAAGTTTTTATTGAAGAAAAAAAATTATGGTACCTGTGACAAGAGACACATTGATTGATAAGTTATTTGCTTTTGAAAGGAGAAAATGTGGAGATAGTCTTCCTAAAGTTGAATATGCATTTAAATATACTATTTCTAAGGATACTAAAAGATATGACCCTAGAGAAAGTTCATCTAAGTATGTATCTAGATATGCTTAGGAATGGGAAGAAATTGAGGAAGAAGAAAGAAAGATTGAAGAGCTTGAAGCCCTAATTGCAAAGAGACTACCTAAGAGATCTAGTAAGTATCAATGAAAGTTACCTTTAAAATTTTTTTCATGTAATAAGATTGGTCACCTTGTTTCAAGTTGTCCAAATAAAGAACCTAAGTACAATACTAAGAAATTCAAGTCTAAATATTAGAAGACATGTTATTATGTTGTTGATGAAGGTGTAATTGATGATAAATCCGAAAAGAGTGTAGATGAGATTGTGTTTATTTCTATCAAAGATGAGAATCCTAGTTTCTTGAATGAGAAAAAAGCCCTGGTTTCACATGTGGATAAAAAGGATGAATGAGGTATTGATAGTGGTTGTTCACAACACATGACCGGAGATAAAAAAAAATTTGTGAAGTTGGAGAAGTATGATGGTGGTGTTGTTATATTTGATGATGACACTCCTTGTATGATCATAGGTAGAGGTTCCATTACACTTTATGGTAATAATAACATTGATTATGTTCTATATGTTGAATATTTAAAGTAAAATTTGTTGAGTGTTGGACAGCTAGTTGATAAAGGTTACAACTTACAATTCAAGGATGGAATGTGCAAGATTATTGGAAGCTCTATAATTTATATTTCTATAGGGAGAAAGACTAAAGGTAATGTATTTTATTTGAACCATTGATAGAATAGATGTTTTCTTGCTAAAATTGATGATAATTGGTTGTGGTACACGGTATTTTTTCATTTAAACTTTGATAGCATTGTGAAGATAAGCACTACAAGAGCAATTAGAGATCTACCTAAATTGTTGAAGCCTGCTAATGTGATGTGTAAGGGATGTTAGTTGGGTAAGCTGACTAAATCTACTTTTTTGAGAGAAATAACTATTCCTTAAGTGGATTTCTAGATTTGATAAATTTAAGATTTTCTAAGCTATGGTTGAGACTAAGACGGGTCTGAATTTGAAATGTTTGAGATCAAATAGAGGTGGAGAGTTTAAATATAATGAGTTTAACACTTTTTGTGAAGAGCATGGAATAAAGAGGCAAATTTTTTCTCTGCGAACCCCACAGCAGAATGGTATTTCAGAGAGAAGAAATAGAACTATCCTTTACACTGCAAGGACTATAATGGTTGAAAGAGATGTACTACAGATCTATTGGAGAGAAGTAGTTATCAATGCACTCTATACATTGAACCAAGTTCAAATCAAGCAAGGCACTGGTAAGACACCTTATGAAATTTGGTAAGGTCATGTTCCTATAGTGAAATATTTAGAACTTTTGGAAGCAAATGCTATATCAGAAGAGATGAAGATTTAGGGAAATTTGACCTGAGATGCGATGAAGGAATCTTCTTGGTTATTCCAAAAAAATAAAAGCATACAAATGTTATAGCAAAAGGTTGAGAAAGATAATTAAAATTGCAAATGTTAAAGTGGATGAGAGTTATCAAAAACAAACCAGATCTTGTAGATATGAATCAGATAATGAAGAAGACAATTAGGAAATGGAAGTACAGAATTAGAATCAGAATCAGAATCAGAATTAGAATTCTTGAGTAGAATAGGATGGAGAAAGGAAAATTAGGATGAGGTGGAATCAAAAGAGTCTTCTAATAAAGCAATCTGAAGACTCCAAGGCATGTAAGATTAAATCATTCAAAAAATCAAATTATTGGTGATAGAAATCATGGTGTTTAAACTAGAGAAAGAATTGGTAGAAATGAAATTTGTTTGATTTCTAAGATTGAACCTAAGGATGTTGATGAAGCATGAAAAGATGAAAGTTGGGTTAAATCTATGGAAGAAGAGTTGGAACAAATTGAGAAAAACAAGACATGGATTCTTGTTCCCAGACCTATGAACAAGAATGTGATCGGTACTAAATGGGTATTTAGAAATAAATTGAATGAAGAAGGTGAAGTGTTTCGAAACAAAGACAAACTTTTTTGCAAGGGATACTCATAGATGGAAGGTATTGAATTTGAGGAGACCTTTTCTCCCATTGCTATAATTGAATCTATTAAAACATTTCTTGCATACACTACTTACAAAAATTTCAAGGTATATCAGATGGATGTTAAGTTTTCATTTTTGAATGGAGAATTGGAAGATGAAATCTATATTGAGTAGTCTGATGGATTTCCTTTGGCTAATGAAGATGACATGGTTTGTCGATTGAAGAAAGCATTATATGGATTGAAACAAGCACCTAGAGCCTAGTATGCAAGGTTGGATAAGTATTTATTGAGACTTGGTTTTAATAAAGGTACTATTGATAGCAACTTATACTTCAAAGTTGATCATTATAATATTTTGAGTGTTGAATTCTTTATGGATGACATCATTTTTTGTAGAAATGACAAGTTGAGTAAAGAATTTTCTAATGAGATACAGAAAGAGTTTGAGATGTATATGATCGGTGAGATGAAATTTTTTCTTGGTCTACAAATTACACAATCAGATAAAGGTATTTTCATACCTCAGTCCAAGTATGTGAAAGAATTACTGAATAAATTTGGTATGGATGATTCAAAACCTGTTTGTACTCCTATGGTTATTGATTTCAAATTGACAAAGGATGATGATTCACCTAAATAAAATAAAACAAGATATAGATCAATGATTGGTGGCTTATTATACTTGACACAAACTAGATCGGACATTATGAATGTTGTTTGCATTGTTGTAAGATTTCAAGAAGAACTGAAGGAATCACATGTTATTGGTAAAAGGATATTCAGATATTTTAAAGGAATAGTTTATTATGACTTATGATATGGTAAGAATGATGATTTTTCATTGAGTGCATTTACTGATGCGGATTGGGTAGGTAATATGGATAACAGGAAGAGCACAAGTGGTGGAGCATTCTTTTTGGGAAAACGATTAGTTTCATGGGCAAGTAAAAAGAAAAAATATATTTCACAATCTATTGCTAAAGCTGAATATGTTGTTGATGTTATTAATTATACATAAGTGATATGGATGAAGAAAATGTTGAAAGATATCATAGTAAGTATTGATGAGCCTATTACTATCTATAGTGACAATTCAAGGGCTATCAATATTTCAAAGAACCTCATGTTTCATTCAAAGAAAAAGCATATATCTATCCAATATTATTTCTTGAGAGACAAGATTAGTGAGAAAGAAGCCAGATTTGAGTATGTATCTTCAAAAAAGTAAATTGCAGATATCTTCACAAAACCCTTACAAAGGATACTTTTGAGTATCTCCAAGGTAAGCTTGGGTTAATTGCCCCTCCTGAATAGAGCTAGAGATGCATTGATTTGCATCAGTCCAGTGCACTTATAGAGATCATTATTATTCTGGATTAATGTTTATTGTGGCTACTACTCAGGGCGAGTAGTCAGTTTGATGAGTCATATTTTTGGCTTCTAAGACTTATTGGATATATGTGCCTTTGTCATTGATGTCAAAGGGGATTTTTGGCTTTTATCACTTAGAGAATATAGTGCCTTTGTCATTGATGTAAAATGGGGAGAGATATTCATGTGAAAAACAAGGTATATGTATATGGGGAGAGAGTTATTCAATTATGAGACTAAGAGGGAGAGATTTTTTTCTGGTTGATAGATTGTTAGAGAGACTCTGAAAGATATATTGTGGATATTGTTGGTAGTACTGTTGATATTGTTTCCTTGTGCATTGATATTATTTTTCACATCATATGTTTCCATCAATTCCAAAGGCGAATATTGTTAGATATTGTTGCATATATGTGATGGCATTAATGTTTTGTCATTGATGTCAACATATTCCTACTATTGGAGATAATGTTCCTGGTATGTTCAGTGAGAAGATTATTTTGGTATGGATATTATGTTGAAGATCATATGTTGCAAAGGTACATATGGTTTTAGTGATGTCTATAGTTTATCTATGTCAACTTAAAGAGGTTCACATGATGATTTGAGTAAGCTATGATTGATTTATCAAAGACTAGTATTTTGGTTGTTCAAGCAGAGACAATGTTATAGTTCTTGGATCGGTGTGGATTGGTCACACAATATTATTGGTTGCTAACATAGTGGTGAGTTTAGGACATGCATGTGTGTCCTCAACTTGAGTGGTTCATGATTTGGGTGCTGGAAAGATGTTTTTCTTTAATGATAAAGGTTTTTATTTGGTGTTTCTGGTGAGCGGTGCAAAGATAGTTATGAATTTTGAGACAAATTTTTTATTGTTGCTATTTAGGCATTAACATTTCTTGCTGATGTTTCTAGATCATTTCCTATTCATTTTTTTGTATTGCATTGGGTTATGTGATTGGATTTGGTGATTTTTCATGTTACGTGTTGTTTTTATTATTATTCTTGGTCGACTTGATGGTGTAGCGTGTTGTGAAAGATCATGGTGTGATTTATAGATTTGGAGCATGTTCACTGATGTTTTTATTAATCATTGATATATCTTAGCCTCATTCAATGGATCACATTATGTATTGAACTCTAATGAATTTATATTTTTGAATTAGGTCCCTAGCTGACCTAGTTGAAATAAAGTTGATGAAATGTATAAAACATAATAATTTTAGGTTTGCAAAGTGTGGTAGATGAGTGTGTGGTGTATGGAAGATTGAATGTGAAGAGGTATGAATGGAAGCCACAATTGAGCCAGAGATTTGATTAGATTCATTGGAACTGTATTATCATAACAGAGATGATATTTTTTAGTTCGTGAGTTATGGATTGTTGTCCATTACAAATTGTAATTAAATATTATTGTAAGGTAATGATCCTTCCTTTGGGTCAAAGACCTTTTTGTATTTGATCAGTGAGCTCTAGGAAGTGTGCTTGAATGCATGTGCATTCCCATTGCAATACTCCTAACAGGGTATAGTGCTTTTAACAAAGTACATTCATCTTGTAGGGTTGATCCCCTCTGTGGTTTTTCCCTTAACCGAGTTTCCATGTAAAAAATACTTGTGTTATGTGTTGATTAATATGTTTTGATCTTGCATTCATTTTTATTATTCAGATATGAGATTAAGTTTATAAGTTGGATAAAGTCCTGGTGTTTTGGGTCAAAACTGATTCACCCCTCCCCCCTCTCAACTGTGTGTGCTTCCTTAATTCTAACACTAAGGCTATACCCTCTTGAAGCTCCATAAAATCAGTGATAGCTTCATCATCTCCAAATAAATGAAAATTTAGAGGGAGGTTATAATTGATTTGTAAAAAGGATAGAGACATGATAGTTAAAGTAAAGATAGAGGAATCATCAAGATCCCAAAATGACTCAAAAGAAGTATTGTCATTTGTACTTTTTTTCATAAGAAGTATAATAGCATCAATCCCACTCATGAGATTATCTCTCATTATCCTCATCACAATCCTCAACTTTTTTAGAAGCATTAACATCCCCATTAGAGAGTAACATTTTACTAGGAGCAATCAATTCCAATGGTCCACGCCCAAGCTCTTTGGACTTGGGCAATATTTTAGGTTGAATAGGCTCTTTTAGACCTTGATTTTGGAGTCCCAAAGCACTATGGCCTTTGATGCATGTTGAATTTTAAACCTATTATAAACCCAAATTAAACCAACCACAAGCCTTAATCCACAAATTAATTCAACAAACAATCAATAAAACTCTCAATCATGAAATACAAAACATAATAAAAAAAGATATATCATCGCATTCATGATTTGGTCAAATCTATTATTCTGATATCCTTCAAGATATTGTGGAAATGGTATTTTCTCTCAATTATGTTGTGCGTGAAAAATATGGCATAAAAAGAATGGATTTTGGTTTATTAATGTTGATGAAGCTATGATGCAAGATGAAAACAATATGATCTCAAGAAAGCAATAATTGCAATTATTCCCCAAAATTGCATTGGGCTCCTATAAAAAAAAAGGATAATGTTTTGATTTCTGTTGCACCCAATATAAACTAAGGCAAGGGAAGACAATACTTTCAACAACAACCTTTGCTAACACAAAGTGTGCAAGCACACCAAACACGCAAGACAATCATTCCTTAACCTTATAAAATAAAAATATTATCTAACCTATAAATCAAAGACACACAAGAGATGTACAAAATATTAACCCACAAATGTATTAGAGGTTTCTATTCTAGCCTTAGATGCTTAGGAAACAAGCTGCACTACTGGGTTAGTCCAAAGGGTTAGCTCAAAATGATAAAATCTTGAAATGAACTTTCTCGATCAAAATTGCATAAATAGAAATCAAATGTACATATATATACTTTTCAAACACATGGTAATAGTGAAGTGGAAGCATGGGATTGGAAGTAAAATGCTTAGTTATACAAATCAAATGTGTAGAAAAGGATCTGACAGAAAACTTGTAAAAATAGAAAACTAACAAAAAATAAAAGTGCAAGAATAGGATGAAAATGCATAAGAAGGCTGAGAAAATGTACAAAAATAATGACAAAATGTCCAAAAAAAAACCCTATAATGCAAAAAATTTGAAAACTGAAACCCTAATGAATAAATTCAAATGTGATGCATAACTCTATTAATTGTATGCACCAATCTGAACTAAAAACTAGTAAAACACTAAAATTTCAAGAAAATGATTAGATAAATGAGACAAGGGTCCTGCTGAGTGTGCCAAAATGATGCATGTTGAATTTGAAACCTATTATAAACCCTAATTAACTCAAGCGCAAACCTAGATCTATAAATTAAATTTTAGAAAAAAACCAATAGAGCTCTAAATCGTGAAATGTAAAACATATAAACAAAGTTATACCATCACGTGCATGATTTACTTGAATCCATTGTTCTTATATTCTTCAAGATGCTCTAGAAATGGTGTTTTCTCTCAGACATGTCACACATGCACAAGATGACATAAAAGGAATGATGTGTGGTTGATTGATTTTGGAACTATGTTGTAAGATGATAAAAATATGATCTCAAGTAAACAATAATCACAACTATTATCCAAAATCAAATTGGGTTCAAATGAAAGATAAAATCTTATTTTATAGAAGTCCTCTAGAGAATCAAGGGTTGAGATTAAAAGGTAAAAATTTGAAAGGTTAAGGTAAGAGGGTAAGTGAGAATGAATACGATTAAGAGGTTGATTTGAAATGGAGGAATAAGATTGAGTGGTAGGTGAGAGTTAGGTAGAGATGTTGACTTTGGTAACATGACTTTCAATTCAATGAACTTGGACATGTTGGCACTAGTAAATTTTACCTTGTTTTTTGATGAGGATTAGTCAAATTTTTGACACCCATTGGTCGAACAAATGACAAAAACTGTCGTCAAACTTTTTTCGTCGATTATTCGACAGGAAAACCCATTGTCGACATATCGACCTGCTTAGTGGTTGAATTATCAACCGAATCTTCATCAAAAAAATCACTTGAAGCTGGAAAAATTGTAGATCAAACCTTTTATCTAAGCGACCAACGTTCGCCAAAATTGTGACCACAGTTGGTCAGAATCGACGTCAAACACATAGAAGTCTCATCGAAACATCAAACACAGTGTGTCTCTTTTGCAACCAAAGTTCATCAAAATTGACGTCGAACACATAGCATTCTCGTCAAACCTACAGATATTAAAACGTCGAAAAAGTGACCAATACTAATTTTTAGTTATATATATATATATATATATATATATATATATATATATATATATATATT
>MU226740.1:2404664-2414831 GCA_018584345.1 Thuja plicata | reverse complement strand
TTGCAAACTGTCCAAATCCATTATGATCTCCCTCAAGTTGTTAGACTTTCTCTCCAAGGGCCAAAAGCTCTGATACCAATTGTTAGGATTGGATAATACTGAGAGGGGGGGTGAATCAGTATTATAGTACTTGATTAAATTATTCAACCATTTAAATATCAACCATAAACTTGCAGTAAAGAAAAGCACATAATCAAATGACACAATACTCATAACACCATATTTTGTTTTTGAGGAAACCCTGGCCAAGGGAAAACCCCAGTGGGGATGTTACCCACAAGCATGCACTAAAGTATAATGTCCATGTAAGGAGACCTAGCCCTGTTAGGAGCTGAGTATTACATAGTACATTTCCTTGTTAGAGGAATAACAAACCTTGTTAAAGGTTCACAACACCCTGTTAGGGGCCAACTGAGCTTACAGCTCTTACAATATATTTCAGGTTACAAAGTGTTCTCAGTCATGAACAAAAACAAGCAACACTGGTGCTTAGATAGTTCCTTTAATGTTCTTCAGTGATCTCTACCATTCTTTTCTCTGCTATTTGCTCAACAACTCATCTAACTGTCCAACTTACTCTCTTACAACTCCTTCTCAACCTTTATCAAAAATATCTTACATATATATCTCACAATTTTACAAAGTCGGCTCTTAGTATGAATATTACAAATATTACTTAAGTCGGCCTTCAATACAAAATACATTTAATATAGTAAACATTAAATGCATAGTCAGCGCTCTTGCATAGTCGATGTGGAGGTTATCAGCAACCAAAATACAACTTCGATTGTCTAGAGTCCAAGCCATACTCCCTCAATCTTCGTTACTGTCAAACTACTTTGTTTCGTTGTTCTGTTGTTGTCTGTCTATCTTCAATTTTGTCTAACTCATCGTAGACTCAACCAAAACAAAATCAATCTTAAGTGGAGGTCATACATA
Organism: Thuja plicata; assembly: GCA_018584345.1. Classification (NCBI taxonomy): domain Eukaryota; kingdom Viridiplantae; phylum Streptophyta; class Pinopsida; order Cupressales; family Cupressaceae; genus Thuja; species Thuja plicata. The sequence continues at coordinate 2,413,892 of MU226740.1, read as the reverse complement.
CCCCATATTGTCTTCCTCTAAGCTTGCTTGCCCTAAATCATCGGTCTCGATCTTCGACATCCAAAACACTTATGTATCTCTACATCTATACTTAGTCAATTTATGAATCACCAAAACTCATCTTTTCTAGAATCAGTCTGAAACCCAGATGTGTTGCCATAAATGACAACCAAAAAGTAAATCACATTTACACAAAATTTATTACTTTCCAACATGGGGGGTATTGGAGGGGGTGACAAAATGAGAGTTTGGGGAAATATTTTTTGAAAATAGGGGGATTGTTTAGTATGCCACGAACACACATTCTATGATTTAGGTTCACTAAGTGAAGCCCCCATGGATGTATATGAAACTTGAGTTTTGAGTGTTAAAGGGAGAAGAGTGGTTCTTGGATTAGATCATTGTTGGTATTAGTCAATGGCGAAGATAGAGGAAAAGAAAGAAGATTTTTCATCTATGATGGAGGTAAATGAGTTGAAAATGAAAGAATTAGAATAGGAAGAAGAACTATGAACTACTTATGCTTGACCATTAATAGGATTTTGAGAAATACCTTCATCTTTTTGAGGAAGATTCTTTTTTATCTCTAACTTCTTTCTTGAATTTTGACTTTCTCTTTCACATTATATTTACAAAACAATCCCCTTTTGGGGACCTTCATCATTGTGAACCCCAACTACAAAAGATTAGGATTTGGTGGCATATGTAATTGCTATAGATGGACTAGATGAAGAAGAGGCTTTTTTTCTTTTTTTATACATGTTCCTTACAAAGAGGTCTATCAATACTACTTTCAAAGTTTTGGACAAAATCCATCTTTTTGTCCTCATGAACACATATTGTGTTCTTTATCTAATTTCATTCACTTCCTTATAAGCCCAATTTATTAACGAAGGAGGTTACATTGGGAGTGAAAAAAAGGTCAACAAGGTTTGAGACATAATTTTTTCTATTCTCACTACTCTATTATATATCATAAATTTTACATTTTCCATTATCATTCTTGAATCTAGTCTCTTTTTCTAACCTCACATTCATTTGCATAGTCTTCCTAGAAATCTTCCACATGGGAAAGATAGTTTATAGAAGACATAAATCATCCTTGAACTAATTTTTCCTATCAAAATGCATTCTAAATACATAAGAATGCATTATAGTTTGGTTAATAAGCCCTCCACATTTTGTGCATCAAGTTGATATTCAAATGTATATAATAACTTATAATTAAGGAAAATAATATGCAAAGATAGAAAGAAGGTAGGATATTTCTATCTTTGCATTTATTTGTTACTATTTCCTCTTTTTTTCAAGGAATTATTTAGAGAAATCTAGGGGTCTTGGAGAAGGAGAGATGGAAAATCCTAAAAATTCAATTTTTTTATATTTTCTACATTCTAGTAACTTATCTAGTCAACTTATTTAAATGTTATCTTCTCATTGGTCTAGTAAATGATACAGGAACAAGTGGCTCCATTATTAACTATTTCATAGTTACAACAAAGAAAATTATTCTAATAAAAATATAATTATTAGGAGTCAAATAGTTTACATTGATATAGAATTAACAAATGTTATTCAATATGATAATAGATAAAGTAATTTTATATTAAAAGAAATAAAGAAACAAAATATACACTACAAAATCTAGTCATCTTAATTACGTTCTTTTATCAATTCATTTCTTACCATTGACAATTAAGAGGTATTTTCAACAACATCAAATTATAATATCAATATCAGATTCACAACATAGTTATTGAGTCAAACACATTCTCTTTAGTAATGGTCGTTCAACTACCTAACTTGTTTAGTCAAACTCATTCTCATGAGTAGTGGTTCATTCAATTGCCTAGTTTTCACTTGAAAACTATGTAGTTCAATGAACCACTACTGCGCTGATAAGAATGAGTAAAAACCATGCAATTAAATGAAACACTATTCATGAAAATGAGTTTGACTAAATAAATTCCTTTTCAATGATTGATGTAATGAACAGGTAACTCCTATAGACAAGTGAAAACTACGTAGTTGCATGAATCACAATTACTACGTAGTTGCATGAATCACAATTACTAATAATAATGAATGAAAACTACGCAATTAAGTAAATTACTATTCATAGAAATGAGTTCGACTCAAAAACTTCTCTTGTCAACGATTGATATAACGAACAAGTAACTTCTATAGACTAATGAAAACTATGTAGTTGAATAAACCATGAAAACTACACTATTGAATCAACCACTATTGTTAGGAAAACAAATTTGACTCAAAAACCTCTCTTTTCAATAGTTGATGTAATGAACAAGTAACTCCCATAGACTCCCACATCAATTTGAGGGATAAAGTAAATTTATATGGATATTTTAATGAAAGACAACATTGGCCCCATTGTTATAATGAGCATCTTCAAAAAGATTACGCAATGCTCATTCTTTTCCCTACAAATCTCTTTTCCGTGGAGAGAATGTTGTGAAGACTTGCAGGTAATTGTCTTTGTTAGAGATGGTGATATTATTCAACCTCTAAAGTTAAAAAGAATCTTCATTTCGTACACGTTATCTTGCTGATTTGACAACGTATAAACCCCGGTTAATGCCATTTCTAGTAAAATCAAATAGCAGAAATTATTTATTTATTTTATTCTTGTTTCACATGGACGTAGGTATATAATTGGGGCTCAGATGCTCTTCACTTCCTAAAGTCAGACAATATTAAATTAATGCCTTTTTAACAATTGTATTAACTTTGGTGGGAATGAGACTGAATTATTATAAAAATAAATTAGTGGAATGGTTAGGATGAAAAATAATGTTAATTATAAAAAGATAAAATGCTTTTTTATTTTTTCTAATATAATATTTCTTAAGATTTGATTGGATTTATTCTAAAGATTCTGAAGTTAAAATTTTATTGGTTTTTAGTTTTGAAGATTTTTAATTATAGTAAAAATTGTTTTTTAGATTATAGTTAATTAATTTTTAAAATTATATTATAGATTTGTGAGGTATAACAAAGTTGCTAATCTTATTATCTTTTAATTGTAATTTTTAAAATTTTAAATGTTCCCCAGGCGAATTTGGCAGCGTGGATGCTCCTCTGTCCTTGGCTCTAAGCCGAAGAGGTTTCAGGCACGAGTGGGCCCGTATCAGGTTCCTAAAACATCTATGGTGGCCTTCGCTGTTTGGTACTCGCAGACTTCGTGCCTCGCTGGGTTGCCTCGCAGGTTGAATCCTCCAACAAAAAAAAAAAAAAAAAATTTAAATGTTAGGAATACTACTCAAAATCTTAAAAAATTATTCTGGAACATATTTCTCTCTTTTTTTTATATACATTAAGAGGTGTCTCCTCGAGTGGAACATATTTCTCTTTATTATATTGTTCATTTTATGTTTTGTATTTTTGGTAGAATGTGCTCCTACATTCTTATCTTATACTTTGTATATGTTTCAAATCTTTAAATCAATTTTGATATTATGCATATATAAATATATTTGTTATATTAAATTAATCATTATTCTTTATTTGTAAGACTATATTAAATTAAAGTTAAAATTATATATTGTATACAATTAATTATATATAAAAATATAATACACTTATTGATTATTATTTTCAAATTTAGATTTATTATATTTATAATTTTTTTGAATGGAGGATGAAAATTATAAGGGATGAGAAAACAGATGAAAAAGCATGGACAAACATGCATAAAAGCAATTGCTATTTGCATTATATTTATAATTTTGTATTCTAATATAATATTATATTCAGGTCTTTATAAAATTTATCATGTCATTTACTTTTCTCCACTTTTATTTATTTATTTCACAAGTATTCTATTTTAATTTAAAATTATTTAAATATTTTACTCTATTTGTATTTTTATATAATAATTATTTTATTTTATTCTATAATTTAATTTAAAACATTATAATTATTTTAAAATTTCAAATTATTTATATATTATTTAAAATTGAATAGTTTTTCAAACATATAAATATTAACATGTATTTAAAAAATATAAAAAATAATTTAAATATTGAATAGTTATATAGTTATAGGCATAATTATTATGGAATTTTAATTTTAACTTTGAATGGTAACTATAATATTTAATTTATAATTAAAAAGTTGAAATTATATCTAATTAAAAAGTTAAAATTATATCTTTTAAATAAAAGAATCATAATATTAAATTACTAATTATTTTTCTTCCTTATTAACTATATTATTCTTTATTTGTGAAACTATTTTAAATTAAAGTTAAAATTATATATTATGGTGCTCCATTTTTTTTATTTTTTATTTTTTAAATTTTGGTACTTGAGGGTGTCTTTTAATGGTTCATTCTAAAGATTCTCATTTCCTAAGTTTTGTCTCTCTTAATTTGTCTTGTTTGTTCAAACTTTTGTGCCTTTTCCTTCTTTCTTTTAATCTAATTTATAAGCATTCAAATTTTGCCTTAAAAAAACTTAATAATTTTATTTTATTTTTTTTAAGCAAAAGTGGAGTTACCACTAATATTTATATTAATAATAATAAAACTGGTTCAAGAGCTCAGTCGGGAAAGAGTCAATAAGAAAACCCGACGTCATTACTCAATACAATAATATGAGGAAACTAGAATTCTGTCTATTACATATTTTGATGATCTCCAAAAAACATCAAAATCGAAACCACCGAATTTGCTCAACAGCTTATAACAAATTAACAATTACAATGTGGGCAAAGCAGAAGTAATCCCTCAAAATATCGATGACTTTAATTAATTCCTATCAGGTCGGTGATTCTAAATTTGCAAGTTTGAAAGGAAAAACTTCATGCCTCCAAAAAGTTGACCAAAATGTCGATGAAGAGGAAGCCACCACAAGCCGATAAACATATGCAATTTTACCCGATAATCGTGCAGAAGAAACCCTAAATATGGAAGAGCCATCAACAGTCATGGACCCTAAGTGCATTTGTGTTTTGTTACTCCTAATGTCATTACATACAGATTTAATGCAAAAATCGATACAAAAGTTCTACTGTGTCTTTAGTTACTCCTCCATAGGATCGAAATCACCGGGGGAGAAATTTGAATGAGTACGAGATGACCATCCCCAACCATCATCGTTGTGTGCCTGCGGACCATCCCATCCTAAATCTTGATTGATTTTTTGGTAACCAACCCAACCTTCCCTGTTGTAAGATTGGAAAGCAGTCCCTTCCAACACTTGTGAACTCTCCTGCCATACTTCCTGTGGATGATCAACCGAGGGTTGGGGCCAACTAGCATCACAACCCAGATGTTGAGAGGGGATTGATGTATGGGCAAGTGGAGATTCTGCAATGTTAGACTTGTCGAGCAGCAGAGTCAATGCTTCCACTTTTTTGCAAGTCGGGTCTTCTGAGTCCAAACCCAATGTGCGGCCCACTGTTTGTAGATCAACAATAGTTTGGAAATTGCACTGTTCTTCCAACAACCTTTTAATTTTGTCATATGTGACCATAGCAGCGTGATTTGCTAACAGCGAATGCCTTGTAAAAATACCACCTATCAAAGCATGCCCGTGCCATATGTCATACTTTTGCATGGCTCTCTATAGTTTATTATCATCCCAAAATTTAGGAACCACAAACTTTCGAGCAATTCCTTCCAGTGAGTTAGCAGATTGCATTAAGTCCATGGCATTCGAAAAGAAGATTGAAACTAATTGTGACGGATATATGAGTTGTTTGGTCCTTGGTTCTATATTTTCATGGCCTATGACAGTTTTAATTGCTTCCCTGATGTTTATAGAATGAATGCTAAACATACCTTCGAGTATATCCTCTGAAATTCTGGTTGGGAGAGCTTGTTCTACATCCGGAGAAGAAATTAAAATTCTAAAGTTTCTGGGCATTAGCTCTGCGTGTAGACTCCCACATTGTTCACAACCTCCATACTCCAAACTATGTAATGCCATGGCCCCTCTGTCTTTGCAGCGTTCTGGATCAAAAAGGGTAAATTGTTGTTGTGTATACAAACAATAGGAAGTCTGTAATTATGTTGCGTGTATATGTTACCAAATTTCCTGAAGCATGAGTTAGCCACGCGAATTTTATCCCTCTGGGAAATATGGAAATCTCCCAACTTGCTAATTACTCATGCGTATATAGTGATCTCGGGGATGAAACTAATATCTGCTATACCTTGACATGATTGTATCGCAATGAGTTTGTACCTTAAATTTAAAGACGACAGATTATTCATTTGGGAATGATAAGATATACGCATTCATCATATGATTTGCAATCCCCCTAATACGTGTGGACAATTATGGATAATCAAGACAATAAACCACGCATCCCTTTAATCATTTTAAGATTTGATGCTGCAATCTCCTCGCAGATAAATCATTAATATGTAGTACTTTACTGCACCAGTTGTAATTATCTTGCATAGCATGTGATTTGAATACTTTCGTAATCCACATGTGGATTTCTGCATAGTTTTGAGTGAAGTTAATCGTGCCTTCATACCTTCGAGGATATACTTCTATGCTTGAGCTCTAAGTACAATTTTATACCCCTCGACCTTGTACCTTAAAGTGTTAAGCAATTCGAGGTAGGTAGATATGAATTTAGAAAAATGATTTATCTGTGTCTACCATCTGTATTATATCAGGCCATTTCTCTATAATGTTTTCAACACTTGAATCTGTTATTTGTTTTCCATCACATCCCATATTTGATAGCAGATCAGCTACTCTGTTACCTTCCCTCATTGTGTGTGAGATTGTTAGATTAGGAAAACTATCTAAAAGGCGCCAAATTTGTGTCAAAATATATTTCAATTTCCAATTTGATGATTCCCTTTTGACACAAGCATTAATAATCACCTGCAAATCTCCTTCCACATGTAAATTCTTAATTCCACAATGCTTTGCCAATATGAGTCCTGATAACATTGCAAGAGCTTCTGCCAGATTGTTTGTACCATTTGGTAACTAAGAGGCAAAACATGCTATAAGGTTTCCCTTAAAATCTCTGATACATGCCCTTGCTCCTGACTTCCCAGGATTTCCTCGAGAGGCACCATCGAAGTTTAATTTTTTTATAATGGGACAGTGGGGGTTGCCAACGGATAGTTGTTCTGTCTATCTGATTAGGAATCTTCTTGAGATTTGCCCACCCCGTAGGGATACTAATTCTGTCCCAATTTCTCAGAACTGAAGTGTCCCATGCTGTCAATACAGGATTATATCCACAGCTATAAAGGCTTGCATTCATAACTTCGGATATTGACTTTTCAATTGTATCCAGAACTATTTCCAGACTTGATGATTCATTTCTGAATATCCTTTTATTACGCTCCCACCATAATGCCCAGATTATGAGAGAAGGGGCGCATGTCCAAATATTTGCAAGGAGAGAATTTTGATGTAGTTCTGGCCAAGACTCAAAAAGGTCCCATAATTTATTGGGTAATGGTGTCTGATACCCAAGTTTGTTGAGGACATGTCCCCAGCATTTTTGTGCAAAAGTGCATTGTAATAGTAAATGATCACCAGTCTCAATTTTTTCTTTGCATAGGTGGCACTGAAAAGCTTGAGTAATGTGGAATTTTTCTAATCTATCACTTGTAAGTATTCTGTTTTTCAAAGCAAGCCATGCAAAGCATCCTGCTTTTGGCAAGGTGGCTTGGTTCCAACAAAAGTGGTAACATCTCGATGGTATGTTTTGCGATTCCTCCTGTTGCAGAATTCTATAACCCTCTCTAATGGAATATTTTCCATCCTTAGCCGGAGCCCATATTAATTTGTCTTCCTTCTTAGAGCAGTATACTTGTCTTTCTGTGAGAATTGTATGAAGTAATTCAGTATTATACCTTGAGAGATGTAGTCCATTTGGATCTTTCCATTGCACCTTTCCTGAGAATAAGTTGACAGCTAGTACAAAATCAATGATATATTTACCCCATTCATTTTCTGTTGCAATGATTATTTCCTGGGGAAGAGTTGGTGTTAGGAGAATGGGGAAGCCATTCCAAGAATCCCTCCAAAATTTAACACTTGCACCATTATTAACTTCCCAGGTGACATAGTTAAGGATAGTTTGTCTTGAGGACATCATGAAGTCCCAAATCACTGAACCTTTAGTAGGGTCTGCAATGGTAAGGATTCTGGATGGATTTTCATTATCTAGGTATTTACATTGCATAATCTGACACCATTTATTGTACGGCTTTGTGAGCATCTGCCAGACAAGTTTTCCTCCAAATGCCTTATTGCGGATTGTAAGATCATGTACCCCTGCCCCTCCAAATTTTGAACCTTTTGCCATATCTTTGAGTGAGATTAGGGGAAGTTTTTTCTCCCCATTCATATTTTCTATCCAAAGGAAGCTTTTGATCAACTTTTGAATTTGCTGTATTACTGATGACAGAGATTTTAAAATAGCTAAGTAGTAATTTGGAATTGCTGAGAGTACTAATTTCACAAGTAGTATTCGACCTGATAAAGAAAGCCACCTAGCTTTCCATGCCAAAGTTCTATTCTTAATTCTTTCGATAACTGAAGACCAATAGGAAGTTTTGTTTGTACCAACAAAGAGAGGAATACCAAGATAAGTTGAAGGCAAGATGTCAACAGCAAAGTCTAATACTTGAATAATTTTGGTAGAAATGAGTTGACTAGTGTTGAAAAGAAAAATTTGTGACTTTTGAGCATTAATCTGCTGTCCAGATACAGCTGAGTAAAGGTCCAAGACATATTTTATTCTTTTTGCTTCCCTTACATCAGATTTTCCAAAGAGCAATGTGTCGTCTGCAAACAGTGAATGGGTAATTGAAATATTGGTATCCCCAATTTTTACTCCACACCAAAGGCCCAGTGAATGTTGATGCTTGATTGTTCTACTTAATGCCTCTGCCATAAGAATGAAAAGAAATGGAGATATTGGATCTCCCTGTCTGATTCCCTGGGTGGAAATAAAAAAACCAGCTGGGCTCCCATTTATGATCACTGAAAAGCAGGCCCCTGAGATACATGCTCGTATCCATTTACACCACTGCTGTGAGAAACCAAATTTGAGGAGGACTAGAAAAAGGAACTCCCAATTTACTTTATCATACGCTTTCATCATATCCAACTTAACAAGAAAATTTGATGTTTGAGCCTCCTGAATAGAATGTAAAGCCTCATGAGCTACTAATGCTCCTTCCATGGTTTCCCGACCTGGGACAAAACCTCCCTGTTCTTG
>MU226740.1:2360917-2389406 GCA_018584345.1 Thuja plicata | reverse complement strand
AATTTACGTGGCATGACAAAGAAGATCTTGTGGTTTAGTGGGATAGTCATAAGGTATACTCACTCCATAGTCTAAGCACAGTCAGGTACATAGAGCATATGTTGTAGGCTAACCCAAAGTCTGTAGGTTGTAGTTATTGGCATAGAATTTAATACTAGTTGTTGTCAACATAGATATTAATGTTGACGCAACTTGCTAAGTAGTTGTTGACATAGAATTAACTTATTAATTATTTTTCTTTCTTATTAACTATATTATTCTTTATTTGTGAGACTATTTATATTAAAGTTAAAATTATATATTATGGTGCTCCATTTTTATTTTTTATTTTTTATTTTTTAAAATTTTGGTACTTGAGGGTGTCTTTTAATGGTTCATTCTCAAGATTCTCATTTCCACGGCAGGTTAAGTACCAAAAGTTAATAATTATTATTTGAAAACTCAAAATTATTATATTTATAATTATATAACTTAATTTAATATGACTATGTAATACCCTTCCATGTGACTCTTTTCTGGCATGTGTTCAGGACCTCTTATTTGCTTTTTTTTTTTTTTTTTTGTGTGTGTGTGTGTGTGTGTTTTGATACTTATGATGATTTGTATTATACTTCTCATAATGGCATTTGATATTATATGTTGTGATGGATACCTTGATGTTATGTGAGATCAGTGTATAGTTTCCTTTATGACATATGATGATGATTATCTACTAGTTTATGATATACTAATGATGTAGAGCAGGGATTCAATCCTGTCTACCAACACAAACAAACATTCACCTTTCACCTAGGGCATGGATCAATAGTACTTCCTTCACAATTAGGTATCTTTCCTAGTAGCCTTTCAATATGACCTTTTCGACTGTAAATTTCATCTCAAACATGGTGTTAAAAATCTAAGACCTGTTTGGGATACACTTTTGGCTTTTATTCAACATCTCTAAAAATGGGCAGTGGTTCTTTTGTACAAACTAGGGCAATTTTTTATTTTCACCTTTCCCATTGGGACTAAAAGATGCAACAAATTAGGGTTTTCGGGCATAACTTTCAGAGAAAAACTCAATCCCATAATCTAGAAACTATTTTGGATATCTCTTATGGAGTTCTAAAATGTACTCCAAATTTAGGGTTGGTTGTTTTGGAACAATAAAACCAAAAAAATTAATTATCATGTTTGACAAAGGCCTAATTGAGCTTACTTGAATGGCTCACAGCTAAGTTTTCAAAATCCAAACCTCAAACCTTCATGAAAATGACACGTACATGTCACAAATATCCTACCTAAACATTTCCAACCCTTACAAACCATTACCCAGGGGCTTTCCCACAAACTCTGGCTCATAAGAAACTTTTAAATGTAAAAAACATAATGTTTTTCTTGACTAAGGCATCAACAAATCGATATCAAAATTCATTCCCTACTCCTGCAAACACCAACACACATAACTCCACATATCTACACCTATTCTAGCAATTTTGGATCCTATTGAATAGTGGGAGGGGGGCCAATATTTTATGTCAATGCACACCTAGATGAGATATTCAAACTGTTTTCAATAAAATTGTTGTAACATACTCAAATCTTGATGAAATTGAATGAAACCAGACCCAATGGAAAGAGGATTCAATGTTCCACCCAACACAATCAACTTTAGATCATGAATTCATCGTACAGATCTTTACAATGTTCTGAAACAACAAGAAACATTACCAAATTTAGGAAAATAGTGATTTCTTTATTACAAATTTTCCAAATTACCATTCATCAACCTTGGGCTCAACCTCTCAAGCCATATTTAAATACATCCAACAATTATAAATAGTTTTTGAGTTTCAAAATAACAAAAAACATTTTTTTTCCTTTATGACAACTTTTGCAAGAAAAGGTTTCTTTACAACTTTAGCAACTTTTGACATGATTGCACTTCCTAGCCCCAAATCACTCCAACTATACTCCTAACAAAAAAAAATGGTCTAATAATACCTTATTAGATGATCAAAGCACAACACCAAATAAATTTTGACAAAATGGCGTCATGGAGGCATAAACTCAACTAGGTGCTCTTGCACCATACTCCCCAGACAAAATGAACTCAAGTCCCCTTGAGGACAGTGTTGTAATAGATTCAGGTCTGGATAAGTAATTTTTTTCCCTCCAAGTAATATCTCCATGTGGTAAACATTTCCAGTGGACCAAATATTGGAAATAGGCATTAACTATTGTGTTATTGAATTCTTTGGCACCTATGATATGCTCCAACTTTAGGGACCAAATTGATGGATAATTTATGGCCTCTTCTTCAATTGAGAATGTTGTTGAACATATATCATTACCTACTACCATTTACCACCCATCCTTGTGATGAAATTTTTTCTTCTTCTTTTTAGTTGTATGCTTGGACCTGTCCATATTCCTTTGCAATTTTTCATTGACCCCTTTACCCTTGTTTCCCATCTCTTCCATCTATTATTGTGGCGCCATAAGTACTAATTGATCATGTAAACTAACCTCTTCCATTAAAGGAGTGGAATGATAACCATCTCCTTTTGTAAGCAATGAATGTAACACTCCTCCTAAAATCATAGCAACATATTTCTTAAGCCAACTTTGAATGTCCAAAATCAGGTCATCATTGACCTTCAATGCAACAGATGTTAACACCAACTCAATATCGTTTACCTCCAAAATCAAGTCATTCTCAACCTCTTTTGTCATGATATTTACATGTCTTGAAGTGGATGAAACATCCATATGTTTCTCTTCCTCTACCTTTATGGACTCCTACCTACCTACCATCATCACATTTGCTCGCTTAGTTTGACATTTTTCCTCCCCTTTAATGGTGTCAAAGTATAGAAGACCTCATCTTTTTCTATTTCATAAGTATTCCACCTTCCATCATACATAGCATGCCTATCAAATTTTCAAGGTCTCCCTAGAACAAAATAACATACATCCATGGTAGTATGTCACATAAAATCCTTCCCTTATACCCTCCAATATTGAATTCCACCAAAGTTTATTCATTTACCAAAGCATATTAACCCTCATTCGACCATATTAACCCTCATTCGACCAAGAGACTTTGTAAGGAGTAATATGTGGTATTCTAGGCAACTTAAGTTTTTCAACCATCTCAATGGAAACCATATTATTTATACTTCCTGAATAAACTACAACTTTACAAACCTTACCTAAGCACTTACAAGTTGTTTTGAAGAGAGTCCTCCTTTGTGGTGGCTATGTTTCCTCTGATGCCTTGATGAGAGTTCTCCTTACCATCAGTGATTCCCTGACTTTTGGATTATTAGGTTGTGATGGAGAATTCACAATCTCATTGTCTTCTCCTTGCACCAATTGAGTCATCCTTTCTCCTCCACATGAAGTAGAATCTTGACCTTCGTTTCATTTCCATGCTTGGTGTCCAATTTTTTTGCATTTATAGCACCTTCCTATGAATATACTAGAGCCTCTTCCTTCACCTCAAAATCTACCTCTAAGGCTTGATCTACCTCCTCTAAATCCATCTCTCTAATAAACAACTTGTTCTTGTACCTTGCTTGTATCTTTTTGGTTCTCATAGGACTACCCTGCAGTAGAAACTGAACTTCTTCCTCTAGTAGTACTACCTCTACCCCTAGTTTGTTTATCTTGTCTTCTCTTTAGCTTTTCTTCAACCCTAATTTTTATTTGATAGTACTCCTCAACCATTCTTGGATTTACCAAAGTCAACTCATCTTGAATGTTAAACCTTAGCCCACTTAAATATATAGCCACCTTCTCCAAATAATCCTCTATGTGACCTTCTCTTATACTCAATTTATAAAACTTGTCATTGTAAGCTTTGACATTCATCTCTCTTTGTGTCAAACCTTGAAGTCTCTTATATATTTGAATTTAATAATTTCACTCGGTAGAAACTTTCCCTTAATCTTAGCCACCATTCTATTACAAGAAATAATTTTTGACTTACCTTTCTTCCTCCTTTCAGTTTTCTCATTATCCCACCATAATAGTGCATGACCCTTCCACTTTTTTTATGCAATCTTTACCTTTTGTTCCTCAGGTACATCCTCACACTAAAAGTAATAATCAAGTGTTGCATTCCAATCCAAACATTCTTCTTGATTCAAATTACCTCCATACATAGGTACATAAATCATTACCGTATGTTTATCTATCTTGACTACCCTCAGTAGCTTAGTCATCCTCTAATCATTAGGATCCAACCATTCTTCCCCATCTTCATCTCCTCTTCCCCTTCTTCTTCAAGGTAACTCTCATCACCTAGAACCACACATCTTCTTTGACTAGTTTCTATTACTCCTAAAGAGATTTTGTTGTCAATAGTTTTCTAAAAATTCATATATCGGTGACTGTAACTAAAGCAAGGAAGTCATATAATGAAGGAGACACAGTCAGTAAAGGCAACTGAGATAGCCACCGAGCACCGAGAAGTTATCAAGCAGCGAGAAAGCTACATAAACTGAATCATGCAAAGATAGTTATCGAGCACTCACAGACACTGAGAAGAGAGCATAGATTTATCAAGTAAGAACAAGTAGGTTACTGAATATTCCAGAGCTGATATTTCATTGGAAATTAGATACATTAAATTTGGACGCTGAGCAGGATGCATGGCACAGAATTCAAGGCAAGCATTAGTTGAGTCATTGGGACTCCAAACACATGATTGGACATGATCATGAGATAGATCCACCAATGAAGTTTTAGAAGGTGTATGAAATTGGAGATGTAACCTACGTTTAACCACTTAATCTCCACCATTAATTCATGTTGCTCTAGATCTAGTTAACCACCTAAGTCACAGTTAACCACTTGGAAATTATATAAGAGATCAGTCTTAAGATTGAGCATGTTGTTGTTGATGTAGATGATGATGTTGTTGTTACTGAAGTTGAAGGGTTGATAAAGTTGATGCAAAGAGAAGAAAATGAGAGGTATGTAGAATGAAGAAGAGCTTATGATACTAAACTACCAAGTACATAACAAGTTTTAAAGGTGTGGATTCACCCCTCCCCTCTCAGTACATAACTTTCCTAAGTTATTCCAGCAATTCCAACAATTGGTATCAAAGCTAGTCTCTTGAGAAAAAGGGTTTAACCACCTGAGAGTAAAGATCATGACTATGGAAAGTTACAAGAAATCTAAGAAAATTGATAGTCTTGAGTTTGAACTAGAAAATGCACAACATGTGATTGAAGATCTGAAAAGAAAGTTAGAAAAATCCTTGAGAGTGAGAAAGCAGTTGTGTAGTGAACTGAAATCAACACAAGAACATGTTAATACTTTTGAGAAAACATTTGAAGGTAGTCTGAGTGATGAAGTTGAATCGGCAATTGCAAAACTCATGGAAAAGAGCAAGACACTGACCGAGCTACTGAACTTAGAAAAGAAAGATCAATAAGGACAAAGAATAATAATCACTGAGATACTTGACTGTAAGGGAGAAATTGAAGATGCATTGAAATTAGCTGAAGAATATAAAAGAAAGCTTGAGAATAGAATAGATGAGAAACAATCTGAGAATCAAGCACTGAAGTGTGAAGTTGTAAAATTGGATAGTGAACTGAAATCTGAAAAATAAGCCAATGAGGTACTAAAGAGAAGTGATGAAGCACTAAGATCATTTGATATATAGATCAAATGTCAGAAACAACCTAGAGACAAAACTGGACTTGGATTCAATAGTTAGAGCACTATTGAGAAAGGAGAATCATCTAAGCAAGCTGAGAATCAAGACACTTCTTGCCCACCGAAGTAAAAAAGGCCTAGTTGTTGCCACCGTGGGAAACCTGGACATACAGCAAATTTCTAAGGAAGTAAAAGGTGTAAGTCACCAATCTCACCTAATTTTGATGGATATTGTTATAACTGCAATAAGTATGGGCACCGATAATTTGAATGCAGATCAAGTGTTGGAATTAATGGGAAGTGTGTATTGAGAGGGGAGGGGTGAATAAGTAACTCTAAAACTTTTGTATCTTATAACCTTTATCCTTTAGGTAATCAATTGTTTATCCAACCATTTGTTCTATACTATATTTATGTAAGATTTATCAATTAATAAACTTAATCAAACATGTGAACATTCATAGAAACATTCATGAAAGTAATTGACACATAACACAAGATATGATAACATAGAAAACTCCTATTAGGAAGTAAAAACGATGGTGGGGATAGCACCCACAAATTCTTCACTATCTGCAGATTGGAAGGGGTTGGTTAAGGCTAACAATTTTATCACTTCTAATGATCTACCCTATTAGGAGTATCTGTGGAGACCTGTTAAATTGTACTCTATTAAGAGCTTTAGCAACACTATTTAGTGTGCACTCGGTTAAGAGATTTACAATTGGATAGTTAAATCCACCTTCTTTGAAAGGATTTTTACACTTTGCTTCACTTGTTAGAATGTAAGCAAATTATAATTTGACCTAGTGTATGTAATCTCCTATTTCTTATTATAAATCCATTTAAGATTACATGTATAAGTATATCACCTACTTTGATTGAATAATACCTCTGATGCTCGGTAGCCTCTGTTCTTGGTTCTTCATAACCAAATTCACCTTTTGTTGTTCTGGTTCTTGAAACTTTCAGTCTGATCCATAGATGTGCTCGTAGGCTTCATTCATCCTCTCATCCATAATCACATCATACATAAAGAATGATTACAACATCTATTTATAAGATAGATTGACCTAATCAAGTTTCACGTAAAACAATATTAACTCTAAGATCACAGGTTTACAACTTGACCTTGATCTCCTAGTCTATGTGTTTTAAATCAGTTAGATTGATTGAAAAGCTTACAATAATGTTTATTGTCCCTAAAGAAATGGTTTTAAAAACAAATCAAGACTCTATAAATAAAACATGACTGTTTTATCTGACGTAGAAGTTAGATCCACTTTTTTCCGGCTTCAACTGACTTTTGGTTTCTGTCGGTCAGTTATGCTCTAAAGTCAAGGTAGATTGTTTCTTGGTGTTCCTTTCTTGAACTGTCTCTTGGGTTCCACTTTGACTGTTCTCTCAGTTTGCACTTTATCCTGCTTGTTGGGTTCCACTGTCGGGTTCCTCTTTATCCTTTCCACTTTGCATTTTTGGTTTACACAAAACTTTGTCATCGGTTTTCTTTGTACTCAACAGTTTTCGGTGATCTCTGATATCTGTATTTTTTTTTTTCTCTTTGTCATGTCTTTCGGTGTATGTTTACCGAAGATCTTCTTTGCATACTAATGGCAAAATAATGTCATCAATCTCCCCCTTTGACATTAGTATAAAAAAATGATATGTGCAAAATACTAAAAAAATGTTTAGTATGTACATCATATATATTCCTTAGTCATTTCATGACTCCCCCTATGTATATATTGGTATATCATTATACTCCCCTTTTTTTGTTCTTTTTCTGAACTATATAGTTTCCTATCTGTACATATCATTATTTTCCCCCTTTTTTGATATTAAGGGCAAAGGTGTATACCTTATAGCTTATCAAAAATGTGAGAGTGTGAGGACTTCATGTCCTCCATCATCTTCTCCCATTGGTCCTTTAGGTTTTCTAGATCCATGTGCTCAAGTGTGGTCCTTGAATGCATATCATAGATGTTGTTTGCTACAGACATCTCAGGGGTGGCTATCCATTGTCTTGCTGAACAGATATGTTGTTGAAGCAATGTTAGATTTGGTAGAAGTTGAGCTTGGAGCTCAGTGACCTCTTCCCTAAATTGCGTTTCTTCTTCCCACAGTTCCTATCTTAACCTTTTTTTCTCAACAATTTTCTCATAATGCAACTTTATCGCATTGTCCTCGGTGGTTAAGCCT
Organism: Thuja plicata; assembly: GCA_018584345.1. Classification (NCBI taxonomy): domain Eukaryota; kingdom Viridiplantae; phylum Streptophyta; class Pinopsida; order Cupressales; family Cupressaceae; genus Thuja; species Thuja plicata. Next base: position 2,381,549 of record MU226740.1, on the reverse strand, counting down.
TTAGCACTAGTAGCTAGATCAGAATCTAACTTTTCTATTTTATCACTATGCTCCTTAGTGAATTTTTCAAGTGTGCTCAATTGTTGGATCAAGGAAATAGCTTCAGCAATTAGTGGATCTAATTCACTTACTAATTCTGAAAGCTTTACCTTGTTTATTGCCACTTCTTGGCTGATCTTTTCAACAAGTTTGTGCTGATATTTCTTCTTTGCTCTCTCCTCTATTGCCTTTTCTATATCAATGTTTTGCATTATAATAGCCTCAGTGAGAGTGGGTTGTTGATCAAGGATAGGTCTATTGTGATCAACATCAACATCGGGTACAATCTGATGCAAGATGTCCCTAGTTGTTTCTAGTACCATGGAGTCTCAGTGTTGCTCCCTCCTTTGGTATATTTCCCCGTACTCTTTAAGTTCTTTATAGTCTAGTGTAGTTGGGTCACATTTGGGTATCTCAATTATCTCATCTAGAGTGACTTCCAACTTACTCTTTTTGGATTTCTTCTTTTTTTTTTAGTTTCACTTGAATGTAGAACCATAGCCATCTTCTTGTCTTTGTTTGTTGTGTTGGATGAAGTGATTTGTAGTGTTGCCTCTTTTTTCTACTGTGCTTCGGTGTCAGCTTTTCAGTTTTCAGTGGACATCTCCACATCAACCTTTTCATTATCTATAGAAACTTATTTGGTTACCTCAAGAATGTCATCTTTTGTTTTTCTCCTTCATTGGTATCCTTATGTACTTCATATTCCTTTGTCTGTGCATCCTTTTCAGTAGTGTCTCCATCTATTTGCTTTAAATCTCCTCTTGTAACCTTGTCAGTTTTGGTTATAATATGAGTGTTTTCGATGACATTTTGTTCATCGGTGTTGTCTGTCTTTCTTGAAGTATATTGATGGCTTGCATCAATATTGTCATGTTGCTTGATATGTTCACCTGTGACGTGTCAAATGTTGTTTCATGTTCATCAGTTTTATTCTTGATAACAGTGACATCTTCATCTTTTTGTATTTCTTCTGCTGGATCATTGGTTATGCCAATGACTATGTTGTCCATAGTGGTGTCCGGCCATATCTCATCTGCAACATCCATATCATTGTTGCCTTTGGTGTCTAGTTCCTCCTTTTCCAATTCAACATCTATGATGATGATTGCTCATATTCTCTCAGTAGCTAGATCATCCTTGATTTCCTGATTGTTGGTTAGAGCTCTCTGTGGCTCGGGACTTGTATCCTTTTCAGGAATATCAAGTTTTTTCCTCCATTCAGTTTCACTTTTTCAGTCTAACTCTAGTAGAAATCCTTTTATCACTTGTTAGGCTCTCATCGTCGGTGAGAACCTTTTGGAATGAGCCTTCATCATTTCTTTGATTTCCTCTATTTTGGATTCAGGAGGCATGACTGATACTAGGGCTCTTTCCCTGATTTCTTTCTCAGAGTGCAAGGCAAAAGTCCATCTTGCTGATACTCTATCTTGAATTTATTTGGGCATTTTGTCTCCTAGTTGCATTGGGAGGTATTTTTGTATGCACATCATTTCAATGATTGCCTCCTCGGTTTTATTTTGATCTAAGGGATCCAATGTTAACCATTTCTTGACCTTCTTACTATTTGCATTACCTATTTTGATAATTGAGGCACATATTTCATCAACTATTTTAGGTATCTTGTTCTTTTCCTCTTGAACACCTTCATCTTGTTCTGTGTCCTCGGTATCTTCTCTAGTTCTAATGAACTTCCTTCTCTTTGTTGGATCTCTTTTTTGTGTTGCCAGTTTCCTCTTGTAGGTCCTTACTTGACCTTTCTTCAAGGGTGAAGGACTTGTGTCCTTAGCTATCTAACTTCTTGTCCTTGAGGCAGCTATGGTTCTTGGCTTCTTAGCTAGTGTTGGTAATGGAGTATCTGACTCTATAGACTCAGAGTCACTTTCTTTCTCAGCCTCACCAACGGGTGACTGTCCTTCAGTTTCTTCCTCTATGACTGATAGTATTTTCTTCAAATTCTTTACCATTTTATCTTTCTTCCTGTCAATATTCTTTACAACCAAGCCAATTTTGATTCTTTCTTTGGCCTCTTCATAAGTGTCTAACTTTGTTTGTGTTTTATCTAAGGGTTCCTTTATCAATGCATCGATTGCATTGCATTCTTGATCAATATTTACCTCATAGTCTAATGGTTGTAACCATGCTATCCTTGGTACAACAGGTTTGATGTATGTGTGGTCTGTGTCAACCATGAAACATATATCATTCTTGAATTTCTCAATAATTTTCTCAATGATCCTTACTCTTTTCTGCATTCTATCCTTGAATCCAGTAAAGTACTCATCCATAATTGTTTCAAAGTTGTCTCCCAGTGATGTTATCTATTCACTGATCTATATGGTGACTGGTCTAGTGGTATCCCATTTTACATCTCCTAGTAATGGAATTGATTCTTGGAAGTAAAAGAAAATGCACATGATAAGTGACCTAAACTTACATGTATTTTTCTTTGTATTTCTGATTGTTCTCAAGTTTTCTTCTAACTAGTTAAGTAGAAGTTCTGACAAATCCATCTGAGTTCCTTTCTTTATAATCTTATATGTTGTATCTAGTACTCCAGATGCTATGTTTTTCATCATGCTAGCTTGAAATAATTTTTAGCCTAGGACACATGCTCCAAATTTCAGCTCATCATCGATTATAGTGGATACCTTGAGTCCTCTGCCATCACACTTGGCTCCTGTGTTCTTTTCAATCTCAGCCTCGGGTGGGTGTTTCAGTGCCTTTACCTTATCGGTTATAGGATAACTGGTGACTGCATGAAAAACATCTCGGGTTATCATTTTAGGCTCACCCAGCCATATCTTGTGGTTGTGAATTCGACTCAATACTAACCGAATCCACTTAGTTTTGAATACCTTTGGGAATAATAGGGAATTAGTGATCCCTTTCACCTCTATGTGTTTGTGTTCATCTCTTATGGATTCATCCTCATTACATAGCTTCTTGAAAGCTTGTTCCACCTCCAGGCCGCCGATTTATGCAATCTTGCAGTGAATGTATGCTCGCACGTCTTCGACGAGAAAAACCCTAGCTGGTATTCGTGAGAATGCTCTAGCATTGTTGGGTTGTGATGCAACCTCAGGGAATATCTTGTAGTGTGGTTCCTCATAGCTAGAATTCTTGATAAGTTTAACCTTATCATTCTTGATGTTCTTTAGTTTGGTAGTTCTTGAAGTCATGGCCATTGTTTCAGATATTTTAGGGCTTTCTAAAAAAAATGCGTAAAAAAGAGTTCTCAATTATTGTAGGAACTTACTGTTTACTTATGTAGTGGTCACTGATCTTTTTGGAGTCCTCTGGGTCAAGTTAAAGTTGATCTATGATGCTATCACTGTTTGCTCAAATTTCACATTCGTCGCTATGCTTTGCTCGCTGGTGAATAATGAAACCCTTCCATCACCCTTTTATAGATGTTTTCCCTAAAATCAATTCATTAATGTTCAACTACTCCTCAGTGTGTGAAGACGGAGTCATCGGTTTGAACATTAATTTCTCTCTTCAGTGACACCGCGATGCTTCGAGGAAGTCATCTAACTTATTGCTTTTACTAATGGGTTTCAGTGTATGACGAAGATAACTTTTTCAACTTGCTTGATTAGCGACGAGTCTCGATTTACACTAGCAACTTTGCTTTTACATGTTAACTGACAATTCTCGGTAAGTGTAGGTAGTTTGAGCTTTGAGCGTATATCGATGGATTTTGGTATGTATTTCCTGATGGAATAGTTATCACAGATTTTAACAAGTAATATCATGATGCATCTCTACTTATGCTAATTTGGCATTCCATCAACATATTATGGAACTGATCTAAAATACTACTTAATGTAATGCAATTCCATACTTACTTGTTCTGCTTAGGTGGGGGTGGTGATGTCACCAGATCTATTGGATGGGGTGTCACCATTTGCATTACTCGGTCCAGCTTCATCATTGTTTGAAGCTTTTCTCCACATTTTGTCTCTCATCCTCCAGATGTCTTCAATGGTGTTTCCATTGGTAAATGTACTGGTCTCTATCATTTGGTCTCTACAGTCTTTCTTGAGATGACCAAATTTATGATAGTGTAAGCATGCCATTCCAGGGTTAGTCCATCATCTAGACTTTCTTGTCCACTCTCTCATACAGTTTGCAGAAATGTGACCAAATCTTCCACTTGATATACAATTTGTCCATGTGTTGTAATCCCACACATACTGGTTACCGAATTTTTTGGTTGATAGGCAGTTTCTTGACCTTTAGGCTTCCATGCTTTTTTTTTCTTCTTCCAGCATTCAAGATTTGTGTGCCCATTCATTTTGCATGTAGGACAGTATTTGTCCATGTAGGTTTCCTTCTTTGGTTGTTTCATCTCAACTTACATTCATACACTTTATGTCCTGTCTTGTTACATTTATAACAATATCTTATGAGTGAAGATGTGGATTTAGGAATACCTTTCATTTTTCTCCTGCATACATTTGATGTGTGGCCTTGCTTTCCACAGTGATTGCATGTCAGCTTTCTTGGTCTTGGATTTGCATAGACATTCTTTGGATCATCTTGATTGGGTGATTATCCATTCTTAGTATAGCCTAGACCGGTGTTGTTGTTGATTCCTCGTTGTCCATCAAGAAAATCATCCATTTATTTATTACTTTCTTCAACTTTCTGGATAATTTAATTATGCTACTCCTGAATTTGATTTCTTGTTTCAGTTTTTCATTTTCTTACCTTAGCTCACTGATAGCTTCTATTCTTTCAATAAGTTCAACATTCATTATGTTTGCCTCGACTCAAGAATTATCTAATTTGTAATCTCATGATGATGCTCTGTAAGTCTTTGTATTTCAGACTCTTTCTCTTGGAGCTTTTTAGTAATCTTACTTCTATCATCAATAGCTAGTGTTCTTTCTTTCTCATCTTGTCTAGCACTGTTCATGACATCAATAATTCTTACCGTCTGTGTCTCTTGACCAATTTGTAGAGATTTTACTTGTGCAGCCAGATGTTGATTGATTTCATTTATGCTTGTGATGCTTTCTTTTGATGTGTCTAATGCTTTGCTTGTATTTGATCCTAAAGACTCAAAGAAATCTGGTATCTCTTCCTCATGGTAATCTATTTCATTACAACGAGATGCCATAATCTTTCTTTCATCTAACAGTTGTCTCATCTTGATTCTAGCTTCTTTATATTGCTCATAGAAGATCTAAATTTGTATCTTCTAATTCTCAATACTCTTGTCAAGTCTGTACTTCTCCATTGTATGATCTTTTCTCTTAAGCCTTTAATCTTTTTCAAATAAGAGATAGGGCTCTGATACCAATTGTTAGAATTAATGAAAAGTGTGTACTGGGAGGAGAGGGGTGAATCAATACCTCTAAAAAATTTGTATCTTTTAACCTTTATCCTTTAGGTAATCAATTATTTATCCAACCATTTGTTCTATACTATCTTGATGTAAGATTTATCAATTCATAAACTTAATCAAACATGTGAACATTCATAGAAACATTCATGAAAGTAATTGACACATAACACAAGATATGATAATGCAAAAAACTCCTGTTAGTAAGTAAAAACTGCGGTGGGGATGTCACCCATAAATTCTTCACTATCTGCAGATTGGAAGGGGTCGGTTAAGGCTAACAATTTTATCACTTCTGATGATCTACCCTGTTAGGATTATCTATGGAGATATGTTAAAGTCTACTCTATTAAGAGCTTTAGCAACACTATTTAGTGTGCACTCAGTTAAGAGATTTACAATTGGTTGGTTAAATGCACATTCCTTGAAAGGATTTTTACACTTTGCTTCACTTGTTAGAATGTAAGAAAATTACAATTTGACCTAGTGTATGAAATATCCTATTGCTTATTACATATCCATTTAATATTACATGTATAAGTATATCACCTAATGTGATTGAATAATACCTTTGATGCTTGATAGCCTCTGTTCTTGGTTCTTGATAACCAAATTCACCTTTTGTTGTTCTGGTTCTTGAAACTTTCAGTCTGATCTATAGATGTGCTCGTAGGCTTCATTCATCCTCTCATCCATAATCACATCATATATAAAGAATGATTACAACATCTATTTATAAGATAGATTGACCTAATCAAGTTTCACGTAAAACAATATTAACTCTAAGATCACATGTTTACAACTTGACCTTGATCTCCTAGTCTATGTGTTTTAAATCAGTTAGACTGATTTAAAAACTTACAATAATGTTTCTTGTCCCTAAAGAAATGGTTTTAAAAAAGAATCAATACTCTATAATTAAAACATGACTATTTTATCTGACGTGGAAGTCAGATCCACTTTTTGCAGGCTTCAATTGACTTTCGGTTTATGTCGGTCAGTTATGCTCTGAAGTTAGGGTAGACTATTTCTCGGTGTTCCTTGCTTGAACTATCTCTCAGGTTCCACTTTGACTGTTCTCTTAGTTTGCATTTTATCCTGCTCGTCGTGTTCCACTGTTGGGTTCCTCTTTATCTTTTCCACTTTGCATTTTTGGTTTACACACAAAACTTTGTCATCGGTTTTCTTTGTACTGAGCAATTTTTGGTGATCTATGATATCTATATTTTCGGTTTTCTCTTTTTCCTGTATTTCAATGTATGTTTACCGAAGATCTTCTTTGTATACTAATGGCAAAATAATGTCATCATCAAGAACTATAAACAACATAGGGAAGCCAAATTTCAATGGCTACTGCAGTACTTGCAAGAAGTATGGTCACAAGTCTGAAGAATGAAGATCACCAAGGAGAAATGAAAAATGGTTACCGAACTGGCAGATTATGCAAAGTAACTGACAGAGTACATCTATACCATGGAACTACAATACAAGGATATCATGTTTAGTCTGTAGAAGGTATGGACACATTGCTACAAATTGCATGTTACTACATGGCAAAAACAATAAGAGATCTTGGAGAAACCCTGGAATGACATGTTTTCATTGTCACAAGCTAGGTCACCTTGCCAAAGACTACAAGTACCGAGGGAAAGCTCCTACCGAGGAAGAGACATCTGAGAAATTGAAAGTAAATAGTGAAGAGATAAGAGAGCAGATGAATAGGACATGGAGTGAGCTGAGGTATCACTTTTTAAGGCATCTACCAAGATTGAGACTAAGTTGGCTCTTATACTTTCAATATTTCAGAAAGTTTATTATATTTATACTTTATGAAGGATATCAAGAAGAAAGATGATTCTGTTGAGACCGAGCTGACCGAGCAGCTAAAAAATGTTTCTACCAAGCCTGGTTCTCTACAAGTCTATTACTCAATGTTGAAACACCTGATGGGGATGAAAAAATAACTACGAGAAGAAGAGAATAAGATAAGGATGGAACTTCTTGAGCTGCAAACACTTTTTATTCCCTACATGGAATCCATGCAAAGGCATTTGAAGAAGGCCAAAAAATTGGTCAACACCCCCGATGGTAGTTCACTTGACACCATCATTGGAATGGTAGCTGATGTTGCTACTCAGCTTGTTATACTTCAAATACTCAAAGATGCATGGGATTCATCCCGCCGATGTACAGAAGAAGTATGCTCACATTTTTATAAGGAATAACATATCCTGCTGAGCCCTAAGCAATTTTGATTTTGGCATATTTGTCAAAAAAGGGGGATAATATAGTATGTATTCATATAGCACATAAAGGGATAATATAGTATAAAGGGAGATATAATGGTAAGGGAGATATAAGAATGTGTATAAAGGGAGTTAAAAAATTTTTTAAGGGGATAATATAGTATAAAGGGAGATATAAGCATGTGTATAGGGTGAGTTACACAAAAATTTTATGACTTTGAAGTTTTTGTCAAAATGCCAACTAATTCCAAAGGGGAGATTGATACTCCTATGAGATATTTAGTTGTCATTAGTTTTCTCAAATTCATAATAGTCAATGAAGACAGTCGGTAAAGAGGGAGAATACACTAAGGCGGACATATGGTAAAGTAGAGTATCAATGACACCGAGAACCGAATAGTAGCAAGTTACCGAGTTAAGAAGAGAATAATTACCGAGCAGAGAAAGTCACCAAGACACATAGAAGATTTAGTTAATAAGTAGAGTTAGCCACTGAGAAGAAATTATGTCACTGAGAAAGATCAAAGCACATACTGAACACACCAGAGCTGACATAACAATTCAAATTTGAATACCCTGAACCTAGACGCTAGGCGGGAAAAATTCCAGAGTATTCAAGACAAAATTTAGGTAGAACATTGGGATTGCACTAATATGATTGCACATGATCATCAGGAAATTCAACCAATGATATTCAAGAATAATAAATGTGTTGGGAATGAAACCAACCTTGCACCGCCTCACCTCCACTACAGAAGGAGAAGGATCTAATTAGGTTAACCGCCTTAAGATCATATAAAATGAACAAAAACATGAAGATGATAGTGAGATTCTGAATAATATATAGAGACAAAGAAGAGGGAAAATATTAAAGAGAGAGAAAGAACCAGTTACAACGACAGAGCTAAAAACAAAATGAAGAAGATATAAGGTGCATAACAGATAAGTTACCGAGTGTAGAAAGAGGTAATGCACTTGCAGAACATAAATATTTTGAACAGTATTATGGTTGATGCATGCTTGCAGACACTTTTATAATAGTTTTTGTAATAGTTAGAAGATTAGAAATCTCATTCAGTGGGTAGGCCCTAACAGGTCTTATTTTGTAAATCCTCTAATAGGGTACATCTCTTAGATGAGAGATTGTAAAATCCTTTAACTAGGTAGACTGAATAAGTCTTTTGTACTCTTGACCAAGTATAATACTCCTAATAGGGTAAGCTATCAGAAGTAGCTAACATTGTAGCTCTAACCGAGCAACCTTTATTATGCTTAAGTGAAGGATTGTGTGTGTCATCCCCACCACAGTTTTTCCCTCTAACCAAGGATTTTTGTATGACTAAAACTCATGGTGTTATGTGTCATGGTTTTCTAAATTATGTTATATGCTTTTCAATATTTTTATGAATGATATTCAGTTTGGTGTAAAGGAATGAATAGTAGATAAAAGTTTTAAAGTAATGATTCACCCCTCCCCTCAGCACTTACCTTTCCATTAGATTAATCCACCAATCTTTTTTTATGGAAATTTATACTAAACAAATATATAATGTGCTAAAGGATGATCCTTAATACTTAATAATTTAAATAATATATGGGGCCTTGATTGGTCAGACTCCAAAGGGTACTTTGTATTAGACTTATTTAGGCACCCCCATTGAACCTAAGAAAGTTTGTTTTAGACAGATTTTGTTGCTAAAAAAGCTTGTTGTAGGACATGTACTTAATTATGTGGGTATTCCACCTCCTTGATACCCATTATGGAAAGTCCCTTAAACCATTAAACATATTTTCTTTGATTACAAGTTTTCTTCTATGGTCTGGTCTTTATTCTTTGGATGTCCAATAACCTGGAACTCCCGCCCTGTCTTTTCTAGGTTTGAAATCCTTGTTGGTTTTGTTGACTTATTTGATGGTAATATGAACAAGTTCTGGTCTGTATTTTCAGTTGAAGTTATTTGGTTCCTCTGGAAACAAATAAATGATTAAGTCTTCCAAGGTAGAAAGAGGGAACTTATTGGGTTTAACCTTAAACTCACTCACTATTTCATTATGTCATAGGTTTCAATAGTGCTCGAGATACCTAAAAGCATATTTATGATACTTATCTAGGAAGGTTCCCTCATCATATATAAAGCATATATACAATCAACATATTACTTTCATACCTATAGTGACATGCTTAATCGGAGAGAGTTGGACTTGCTTAAGTAGGTGATCAAAGATAAAGATATTAATATTGAGAAAGAAAATGAAAAGATTATGAAAACTCATGGAATTAATGCACCAATCTAGGAACTATAGACCCTCTACTAGGAGCCTTTGAGATAGACCATGGTGATTACAACAATAACATTATAGGATCGTGGCACCAGTCATCACTATACCAGTATTTACATATTTTATACATATGATGTTACCAAGTTATAAAACTCTCGTAATATTCAATTGTTGAAGTGGAAAGGAAAAGTAATATGCTAGTCATAGAACAGAATGATAGATGATATATATAGCTTACAAGTACAATGATTGAACAAATACTTTATCCTCATATTTTGATGTATGGAGCATTATTGAACTATCTTTAATATATAAATAAATCCCAACCTCAAACCTTTATGAAAATGAATAATAAATGTCACAAATAGATTTTCTAAACACTTCAAACCCTTAGAAACCATTAACTAGGGGCTTTCCCAGAAACTCTAACACATAAGAAACTTCGATGTCAAAAACATAATATTTTTTCTGACTATGGCATTAAAAAATTGACATCAAACTTCATTCCCTACTCTTGCAAACACCAACACACATATCTACACCCATTCCACCAAGTTTGGAGCCTATTCAATGATGGAAGGCGAAGGAAACCATTATTTTATGTCAATGTACACCCTACATGAGGATTTCATAATATTTTCAATAAAATTTCTCTTACAGACTCAAATCTTGATGAAATTTAATGAAACTAAACCAAAGGAAAGAGGATTGAATTCTCCACCCAACACAATCAACTTAAGATCATAAATGCATCATACTGATCCGTACAATGTTTTGATACAATATTAAATGTTGCAAAATTTGGGAAAACAATGATTTCTTTATTAAAAATTCTCCAAATTACCATTCATCGACCTTGGGCTCGACCTCACAAGCCATATTTAACCACATCCAATGGTTATAATTACTTTTTGAGTTTCAAAATAACAAACAATAATTTTTTTTCTTTATGACAACTTTTGTAAGAAAAAGTTGTGCGACAACATAAGCAAATGTTGACATGATTGCACTTCCTAACCCCAAATGACTCCAACTAGATGTAGAAGTTGAGAAATCCAACTTCACAGAACCCGAAGAACACCTGCATGCAAGAACCTGTTATAGAAGAGAAGCAAGAAGAGGGAAAGAGAAGAACTCAGAAGTTGCTCAGAAAGTGAGAGCGAAATTATAATCTAAATTAATGAAAAGAAACTACAAAGTTTAACCTATAAAGGTGAACGAAACCCTAAAACTAGAAAACCTAGCTTGCACATTAATAATTAATATGAATATTAATTATAATGCACCTAAGAGATAGCTTAAGTAAACTAGAGTAATAAATAACTTAATTATTTAAATCAAAGTGATCTAATTAATAAGTGTAAATAAATAATTACTCTAACACCCCCCCTTAAGCGAAGCTCAGGACGTAAGCTAACATAGCACAACTATGAAAGTAGGAAAAAAGGGTCCCGGCAACAAGGCCTGATCAGGTAAACACAACCAAATCTTTGTAAAGTGGAGAAATAGAGAAAACCACATGGGAAAAACCCTACTCCAAGAAGAGATAGAAGAAAATGCAGAAAAGAATGGCTCAAGAGACTCTCTCAAAACCATAAGTACAATCAAACCCCCCATGAGAGACCTGGATGAGACACCAAAGCCCCCCCAGAATGATGGAACCCCTGTAGGAATGATCAAACCAATGGAACTCCAATGTAGAAGAAACAGAGGTACAAAGTAACAAGGAAACCTCTGAATGAGATGTGAAACTAGAAGGTTGAGTTGGTGCTCAAAGGAGAATAAATGAGACTCTTGAAATGGAATCCCCAATGAAGGTGGGCTAATAGATGGGCTGAATCTATCAGCTGGGAGGAGATGAATGTCCTCGGAAGGCTCGATGCAGGGAGGGACCATAGCGTGAATTGTTGAAGAAGAATCATGCTGAACAAAGGTAGGCAGAATAGGAGGGGGAGGTGGGGAAGGCACAACACTGATCTAAGGAGCAACACAAAAGTTCAAGTTACCCGACTTCTTCTCACTAGGAACTCATGAAGAGGGAGAGATATTCTCTGACACTGGAGATGGTGGACCAAAATGGGAGAAGGAGTACAGGAAGGTGGCATGATCAACTGTCCCTGTAGCAACAATGTGGCCAGTTGCACTATCTCTGATGTGTACAGAATCTACAGTGAACTCAACTGTCTTCTCTATCCCACTATGAGTAATCTGATAAATGGAGAGAAGTTTTGATGACAAGGATGGAACACATAGTACATCACTGAATGCACCACCAACGATGTCAATAAAACCCTGACCACACACAGGCATAACAGTGTCATTCCCCATCAAGATGTGTGGGGTAGGAGAGGCCACAAAAGATGAGAAGGAACTCCGAGAAGATGCCATATGATGTGAAGCACTGGAATCCAAAAACCACCTAGAAGAGGGAGCTATAGTAGATGCACATAAGGCATGACCCTTTCCATTATCTGACCCATTTTCCTGAGATGATAATGAAGAAGACCAGCGAGAAGAGGAAGAAGGAATATCAATGTTGCTCTTATGAAGAAGAGTTGTCAAATCAACAATCTGTTGGGCATATTCATCTACCTTCTTCTGAAAGCACTGGGACTCATCATGATTGAACTTATTGTAATAAGTACACTTGGGTTTGTCTGTCTTTGATTTCCCCTTAGGTGAAGGAGGTGGGCTAGAGGAATGTTGAGAAGGAGAATCCTTCCAAGATTCTATGGATGGTGATACCTGTTTCTGCTCTGGTTTTCATGGAGATGGGTGAGAAACCAAGGCATGGCTCATAGAACCTGAGGCATCATTCAACTATTGAATCTTTGACTTCTCTTGAGTCCACCGATCACATAAGGCTGCAAAGGAAGGCATATTGTGCCTAGGACCCAAGGCATCCATAATGGAATAGAAAGTGGAGGAGAAAATCTGGAACTCTCCACGAAGCTTTGAGAGTATCAAAAAGATACACTCATCATCTGATTTGGTCTTCCCACATCCTTGTAAAAGTGATCGGAGAGCATTGAACTTCATCAAGAAGTCCTCAATGGTATAAAAATTCTCAGGGGACAAGGATGTCAACTCTGAATCAAGCTGAAGTGCCCTGAATGCATTCACAGTGCCAAAAAGATCTGTAAACTTTCCCCAATAGGCGCAAGGAGTGGTCAAACCATCCAGATGAAATAGGATGATGTCTGAAATGTGCAGAGAAATCAAACCCATGGCTTCATCCATTTTGTTTCTGTGCTGAAGGACCTCAAACAGACGCTGCAGAACAGGTTGGTTCTCATCCAGACATGACCATAAGCCACGTGACATGAGTAGCCTGGTCATGTGTGCTTTCCAGGTGTGATAATTGTGCGGTGCCAACCGGGCCACAGAGGTGTCCGACATTGAGAGAAGAAGTAGATGAAAGTAGAAGGGTCATTTCTAAATTAAATTACAGAAAGAAAATGCACCCCCCCACACAATTTATAAGTCTATCCCCCCGTACAACAAATAAACAAGTATAGAAAACACAAAAAATGAGAACAAAACCTGGACGCCAGATGCAGAGAGGGAGGAAACATAAGCCTCTACTTCAATGCCAAAAAAGAGAGCTCAAATGTCCAAATTAGCAAGCAATACTAGCATCATCACATCCGTCTCAAAAACACCTTTCTGACGACATTTTGTTTTCCAAAAACAGACACCGTATTCCCAAGATATGGCCAAAAAACTAATGATGCCTCTGAAAAGTAGCTCTTTGGAAAAAACCAGTCACGACAAAAAATTTGATGGTCAAACGACTGTCACAAAGCCCAGGAAAAAAGTTGATGGTCGTCTGCACGTCGCAGGCCCGTCTCGCCGGAAAAAAAATTCGGTCACCGAAAAATGAGATTTTGGTTAGAAAATTTGAAATTTTTGCCGGGGAAAAAAAATATGGTTGGTGACATCAGCAATGACATCACTGCTGTGTGCACGGTGGTGGGGCAGTTGTTGTCACCGGTGGTGGTGGCGGTCGGGCTGCTCCTGGGCGGCAACACCGCTGCTGGCTGTTCTGTCGATGGGCAGTGGCCGGTGGGCGGCGCGGGCTGAGCTGGGGTGGCGCAGCGGTGGCCGCCTCAGTTGCATCACATAGAGCCCTGAAAAACCTAAAAAAATGTGTTTTTTGCATTTTTAAAATTTTTTTCTCAATTTTTGTGTCATACAGCCTAGGAGTGAGAAAAATTTCCTCTGGGGTCACTGTGGCCAAAACCAGCAAACTTTATATGATTTTTGACTCTCCCGGGCCTTTTGAGCGTAATGGTGGAGTCCATTTTGGCTCAAAATGCTCTAAAAAATAGTTCCTCCTCCAAAATGAATAAAAAACCCCAGAGAAGTTGTGGCTTTCATCTTTGAATCATGGCTTCAAAATACCCTTAGACTAGGCAATAGCAGGGATTCTCTAATACCATGTAGAAGTTGAGAAATCCAACTTCACAGAACCCAAAGAACACCTGCATGCAAGAACCTGTTACAGAAGAGAAGCAGGAAGAGGGAAAGAGAAGAACTCAGAAGTTGCTCAGAAAGTGAGAGCGAAATTATAATCTGAATTAATGAAAAGAAACTACAAAGTTCAACCTATAAAGGTGAACGAAACCCTAAAACTAGAAAAGCTAGGTTGCACATTAATAATTAATATAAATATTAATTATAATTTACCTAAGAGATAGCTTAAGTAAACTAGAGTAATAAACAACTTAATTAATTAAATCAAAGTGATCTAATTAATAAGTGTAAATAAATAATTACTCTAACACTAGACTCCTAACAACAAAAAATGGTCTAATAAGACCTTATTACATGATCAAAACAAAATAAAAAATCAAATTTGACAAAATGGCCTCATGGAGGCATGACCTCAACTAGGTGCTCCTGCATCAACTGATGCTTACTAACCCATGTATTTCTAGATGTTTTATTATTATTGTTATGCTTATGTTACTAATCCATGTTTTTATTGTTTTATGTATTTGTATTGAGAGGGAGGATGTCACATTACTCATTTGTGAGGCTCATATGATGTCTCGATTACCCCTTCATTGTATGTTACTATTTGACATGATATCTATATATGTATATATGCACATGTTTTGTTGTCGTGGTGTAGGCTTGCAGGTACCAAGCATCGACTCCCCCCAATTTTGCAGGTATGACTGTGCCTTCACATTCTTGATGGAGGTTGAAAATGGAGATATAATTAAGGCCAAATATTTATAACTTAGCTCAGTCATCATCCCACTTTGGGATGATTATGTATTGTGTCACCCATTCAGGTTGTCGGGCAGACAACTTCATATTCTCTTTGATCTGTTTTGTTGGTAGCTGGCATGTGCTTGTGCTTGTTCATGATGTCTTTTAGTTGCTTGTGTTTTGATGTTTCGTCATGATATAATGGCCAATTAGTTGGATTCAATTAATTATTAAAATTATCTAATATAATTTAATTATGGTTAAAATATTAATATCCTAACATTATTTAATGATGATTAAAATCGTATTATGAGATAATATTAATTATTATTAATTCGGTAGTATGTAATATCATTGTTGATCACTAATGTTATCTTAATACAATTAATTATGTTTTCTATTGTGTTGTGAGACAATGTTAATTATATTTAATATATTATTACTGCTTAATTAATGATACAACATTATGCTCTCTTTTGTATTGATTAATAAATTTAATGGATAATAAGGATGCATGTGGCTTTTTGGTTGATTTTTCCTATTGAATAGGAAATGAATATTTGAATTATAATATTAAATAGGTATTATATGAGAAAAAGAAATTAAAAATATTTATAAGATTATTAAAGTAATGAATTTACTTTTTTTTCTCTTGGATTTCTCGTGAATGACTCTTCATTGTTTCTGCTGGGGAATGAAGAGTTTCTTGCCTTTGCATTTGTTTGGATTTTGAGTTTTTGGAGGGGTTCTCTTGGTTTGGAAAAAAAATTGATTGTGGTATTCTCCTTTTTGGAAGAATTGGGGGACAGATCCATTGGGGAAGAATTGGGGGAGAGTTTCGTTTATGCGGAAATTGGTGTTATTTTGTGCAACCTCTAGAAGTAAAGTCTCACTTCCAAAGCCCATATTGTTGGGATGGGAGGAGCACCCCCCAACTTGGTGTGGAAAGTTCTCCTTATTCTTGGGAGGACCTAGACACCAAGATAGATACTTGGGAATTCCATTTTCTATATGCCCAAGCCTAAAGGAAATGTGGGAGTGGATCAAAGGGAAGATTGTCAAAAAAAAAAATGGGAAAATAGAATATTCACTTTCTCTCCTTGGCTAGTAGATTTTAGATTGTTCAAACGATTATGTCTTCCTATACTGTGTACTATGAATCCTCGTGACTCTTCAGTCAATATCAATTTAACTTCATTCAGAAATAAATAAGATACTTTTTTGGTCAGATGGGAAAGGGACAAAGAAGTGGCATGCAATTAAATGGAAATGGTGTGCTATGAGTAAAACCAGAGGGGGGATGGACCTTAAAGACCTAAGAAGTCAAGGGGTAGCCCTAGTTGTTAAATGGATAGTCAATGCCACTTACGGGGAGGAGCCTTGGAAGGTCCTTGTTACACACAATATCGCGAGTGTAGTACCTTCCAAAAGGACCTCTTGAAAAGGGTTGCATCTAAATGATATCTTATCTGGTAACTTTTCTTTCAAAGTGTTTGGTTCTAAGGTGTTAAAATATATTTGGAAAGGGTGGGAATGTATTAGAATGTATTTATCCTATAACAAGGTAATTGTAGGTAACAATCAGATATTTGGTGAAATATCAATCTGGTGTAATTTGATAAGCTGGCAAGATATAGGGCATAGATATAACATTATGCAATCTCAGTGGAGGAAATATTCTATATTGAGGTATGCATGTAGTGCCCTCTCCTCTCCTAGAGACTGTGACTTTGATGATTTAAAAATGATCTTATAAAAGTGGCCAAATGGCTCTCCCCACCCCAATACTAAAGGTAAATACTTGTACACCCTCCTTACAGATGATTTTTATATCTCTGATCATGTTAATGCTTCCTGGAACCTTAGCCTTGACTCCTTGGATTCGAAAGATATTTTTGAGAGATTGTAGTCCAACCTAGTTGAACCCAAGAAAAAATACTTCATGTGGCGCCTCCTCCTTCATAGACTATCAGTTAAGAATCCTAATGGTGAGCCCAATATCTGTTCTTTTTGTAGCTATCCTAAATATGTGACCCATTTATTCTTTGACTATTTCCTTACCAAATAATTTTTGCACCTGTTTGGAATCTCCTTACTTGGTTTCATTAGCATCTTTGAAGTGGTGTCTGGATACATCCTGGGCCTGAATAATCATTGTAATATCTTTTGGTCTTTATTTTCTATAGAAGTGTTATGGCTAATATGGAAATTACGTAATGAAAATGTTTTTGCAGGCAAAGATAGGAATCTTATGGAGCCTCTGAAGAGACTCATAATCCACTTGATTGATGTGCAGGTTTCAGTTATTCTTAGGATGAAAGAAAATAAAATTCTTGATATGCTCAAGGATGGAAAAACAAGATTATTTAAATGGTAAATCTCCCATGGCTATACCTAGAATAGGGAAACACTAGAACACACTCCATTTGGGACTGCACTGAAGAACTTTATGGCAAATTTGAAGGAACAAAGGGACAAGGAGAGGCAGGAGAGAGCAATCCTAGTTGTCACCTTGCCCATTGTTGATGAGATTCTTGTAGATGAAGAAATCAATCACCCATATGCTCAATACATTCTAGAGGAAAACTTTCTTATATGGATGAATGGAGTCAAGGGATGGACAAGAGATTAAGTGACAAATCTTAATCTTTTGTTCAAACATGGTCTCCTTTTTGTATATTTTCAATATATCTGTCGTGTATTTAGGTTTATATTAGATGTATTATTTTTTGTAGTTGGATGTATTTAGGTGAACTCATCCATCTTGTGGATGCATTATAATTTATATATTCAATGTAAATGTTGAAAAGGGATTACCATTTGTAGAGCTAGAGCTCTTATTTTTGTAGCTTTCTCAATTACATCTAATAGAAAAAAAATCTCTCTACCAAATATTCCATCACAATTATATTCATTGGTAAAATTATTAATGACATATCCTTTTGGATATGGATAGATCTCATATTCCCCATTAATATTTGTTTGTTGACTACCCAAAAACATAAATCTTTAAGAAAATATGTACACCAAGGATGTAGATCAAATTCCTTCCATCCAAAGATAATATATTTTTCTAAAATTTAAACATTTTTTACTTGATAATTGGGTATTTCTTTATGGTTCGTGTATGTGGAGTCGATCTCTTTTTTATTTGATTGATCTTTAAATTCCATGTCCATTATAGTTGCATTAATTTATTTTCCCTATGAAGACAAGCCTTATTTGACCATCATATCTCTTAAAGAACCATGAGGAGGATAGGAGAAGAACCTTGAGCCTTGGCCCTTGACCAATAAAGGAGAAACTTAATGAATAGATTTATTCAAATGCACAAGAAGCACATGAGACAACCCAGTCATAATAAGCTAGAAAATTCCTTGAATAAGTCATATTCTAATTTTGTGAATAATATATTAATTATTATTATTAATAATAATTTAACTAGACTCGTTTAATATAAAAAAAAAATTAATAATTAGCTATTAGGCTTTTACATTGTGGGTTTGGCCTTTCGAGAGTGCCAGAAAATGGTTTCTGGTCATAACTTATACGGTGACGTGAATGTGATTTTTGGTCATAATTTAGGGGGCCATGAACGTAGTTATTGGTATTGTGTTGTATGGACATTGCCATTATAATATGGCATAATTGCAGACAATAGTGCCAAAAAAGAAAGGATATAATTAAATCAAGAGGGGGAAAACATACAGTATTTAACCCATATCAAAATAAAATTATTCAGGGCAGGATATACCAAAATGGTGACATGCTCGAGCCTTTCACAGAAAATAAGATAAATGCATTCAAGGTTTGGGCAGTGAAAAGAAAAAGAAAAGAAAAATTGGAAGAAAAAATCTCAAGATAGATCTTTTTAGAAAAAAGAAGGAAACGAGAATTTCTAGACAAATCTTTAACAAAAATTGGAGAAGGTAGTCTCAATATAAGTATTGAAAAATGTTAATGCCTCATTTTTGAGACTATTTGTGATAAACATACTTGTGTTGTTAAGAAATCCAAAAGATATATCCAAATATAAAATGTTTAGTGAAAAATAATAAAATAAAAAAGAACTCAGAATTAATTTTATTTGTAAGGATAATAAATTAGAGCAAAATCACTCTTACAACTATTAACAACAATGAGGAAAAGAAAATTTTGTTATAGCGTTTGTTGTGGCGGTTGGCTGAAGGCGGTGTCAAGACTATGACGATAGCTTGATGGGGGTTGGCTTGGACATTTACTAAGGTATTTAGTGCATTTTTTAGTTTATTGATAAGATTTTATTTTCAGGCCATCACACTTTGTCAATATCTCAGAAAAAATAGTGACTGCTAAATATCTCCAAACTAAAAAGCCTGCCAATTGTTGCAAAAATTTATCTTATTATTTAAATGACATACCTTCAAAACCATCCTCAATAACAATATTAGAATCATGGGTTAGACCCTAGTGATATATCATATACATGAAACATTGAGCATATTCCTAAAGAGAATAGGTGCAATGGTCCTAACCACATTAATGTATTTATCACAACATAGATCATCCAGTAGCATCATTAATATTATACCTTTCCATATTGACCACATCAGTATATATGAATCACAACATTATTAGTACTATACTCTTAAAGGAAAAACAACCCATATACAATAATTAGAAAGAAAGAAGAAAGTTGTTTATAGAAATTATGCTTCTCAGTGGGGACTATGGTCAGTGATTACTGAAGGAATCTCTCTTGGATTAACTTCAAGGACCTGAACCCTGCTCTTGAACCTATCAATTTGGATCCTAAGGCATGGTTTATAAGGTCTAATATCCAGGATCAATTGGTCTAGGCCCACAACTCTGATGAAAGGTACTATGTTTATTCTTCTCTCTCTTCTCTCTCTTCTCTTTTCAAAGGAGGTGAAAAACCATTCTGGTCGAAAGCTTGGGTGAAATACCTCATCCCTAAGATTAATGTGTTCTATTAGATTTTTTTGCAAAATAATATTTTGACTACTGATAATTTATGCAAAAGGGGATTTTACCTTCCCAATAGATGTTATATTTTCTTAAATGAAGCCGAATCTACTTCTCATCTCCTTCTTCATTGTTCCTACTCTCTTGAGGTTTAGGCTAATAGTTTTAAAAGGTGGAATGTCTGTTGGATATTACCCAACTCTGTGTAGGAGTTCTTCCTGTACACACAAAAGTAGTGCACTTCTATGGATCCTTACATGCAAGGAAACTCAAGAATGAGCCCTCACAAATCGATCCATAGCTCTTTATGCATGGAGTTGCAAGATTTGTAAAATTGCTCTTAGCTAGAGCTATAAACTCATGACCTTGCCAATAAACCATACAATGAGAGATTCATAATGAAAACAAGGGCAAGAATGCCAATATCTCCAATGAAACCAAATGTATGCAATGCAATGCAAATCTATATGACAATGCAAGCTAAGCTATGAAAATGAAAGAACAAGTATTACAAAACCTCCTAATTAAA
>MU226740.1:2313939-2352823 GCA_018584345.1 Thuja plicata | reverse complement strand
TATATATATATATATATTTTATAATTTCATATTTTAGACATATGTATTTAAGATATTTACACTTATTTAGCTCTATTCAAGATAAAAAGACCACCTCTTATGTTACTCTACTTAAACTTTAAACTATGTAAGGTTTGAAGGGTAAAAGTACGAAGTTGTGTTGCACTTGAGGACCTTTTTAGTAGTTTTGGCTAGAACAGTTTCAACCAGAATGTTTTCGGTCATACATACGTGGCGCACACACGGTGCTATGTGGCGTCAATGTGGCAAATGTGTTCCAGCTGAAACCATTTCAAACGGAACTGTTCTGGCCGAAACGGTTTCATCCGGGACCATTAAAAACCATATATACCCTAAAAATTGCTTAGAGTGGATCATTTATAATGAGTGCCTTCCGAGAATTGCAAAGCGGATTTAGAGTTCTTCGGCCGAAAATAGGTAGGATTTTTTTGTTTTTTATGTTTTTTTTTTTTTTTGTTATATTAATGTAGTTGTTGTATTATTTAATGTTTTTTGTTTTAATTTTGTTATTTTTAATTTTAGAAAATAAAAAATATGGTTTTATGTAGATTTTTTTTTTCCAGTTAAGATAATATGATAGTTAGTTAGTTAATTAATTTATTTTTATTACATATGTTTCAAAACATTAAGAAAATGTTACAAAATATTATAAAAATGTTACAAAGCATATTAAACATAACATTGTACCCTAACATGAAACCAACATGAAATTGAAACATAAATCAACATGAACCCTAACATGAAACCCTAACCATATTGAACCCTAGCAAAACATTATGAAAATGTTACAAACATTATGAAAATATTACAAAACATTAGAAAAATATTACAAAATATATTAAACATAACATTGTACCCTAACATGAAACCAACATGAAACTGAAACATAAATCAACATAAACCCTAACATGAACCCTAACATGAAACCCTAACCATATTGAACCCTAACATGAACCCTAACATGAAACCCTAACCATATTGAACCCTAACATGAAACCAACATGAAACTGAAACATAAATCAACATAAACCTTAACACTAAATCATTTTTCTTTGAACTTATATATTTGTGTTTTCTTTTATCTATTTTATCTATCATGACATGACATTAGCTAGAAACTAACATGAAAATGGAACATTAACCAACATAAACCCTAACACTAAACAAACATGAACCCTAACCATGTAAACCTAATTTAAAAGTAGATCCCTAAACCTAATTGAGAAATAAACCATAACGTGAAACCAAGATGAACCCTAACCTGAAACTGGAATATGAACCAACATAAACCCTAACGTACTAGAAACTAACATAAACCCTAACATGAAAGCAACATGAAACTGGAACATGAGCCAACATAAACCCTATAACACTAGAAACCAACATGAACCCTAAGCACGAACAAATTAACCATAAACCTAATTGAGAAGTAAAACAAGTTGATCCCTAAACCTAAACATGAAACATTAATCTACATTAAACTAGGCTAGTTGTAAACCTAGACAAAATTGAACCATAACTCAAAACCACTTTTCATTAGAAAATATGTACATGTATGCATATGATTTTAACTACTTTTTTTTCTTTTTTTGAACAAGCGTGTTCTTAAATGTTAAAATAACTACTTACAATTTTTTAAACTTATAATATATTATATGTAATCAAAACACTATAAACTTATATGACCATAATCTAGACACCGAACTTTACAAAAGGCTATTTTTAGATTTTAAAACAAGTTGATTTTTTATGGAGAATTCAGCTCCAAAACTGACAAGTTTTTCAATTTTCCAATTTTTGCTTATTTGACTGCCACATGGGATGCCACATAGGTATGTTTGGCCGGACCAGTTCTGGTCGGAACTGGTTCGGCTGAAACTAAGGCCGACCAAACATGGTCGCGTGGATGACCGTGACCCTCAAAGCTCATATATTAAAGATTATTTTTTTTAATTTAAAAAAAATTAGAATAGTGATTTATTGCGACTTAAAAAATGTTTTTTTAATAAAATTATTTTTTAAAGAGTTTTAAAGGCGTATTTTTGGCGTTAAAGGGCAACTACGAATTAAAATTATCAAGGATGTTTTTTTTTTGCAAGTTTATTTCTTATTTTAGTTTTTTGAGATTCTTTTTTGTGTTTTTAATTAAAGCATTGTTCAATATTGAATTATAGACTTATCAATATTATTTTTTGATTTTTTATCAAGAGTATATGGTTTTGTGTATGCATGTGAATTGAAGCTCTCAATTTGAACAATTTGTGCAATGGGGAATAAAAAGAACATAACAAGAAAATATGATCAAATAAGGGATAACAAAATGAAAGGTCATAGAAACCGTAATGAAGATGAACCTATTGAAGTTCATGAAGGATCTATTGATATTCAAGAATATGCAATTAAGGTAGGGGAACAAATTGGTAGTTCTAAAGGTGGAAATATATCTTTTGACATGGGAAATTTGATGGAGATGAATGAGGATTCACTTTTCAGTCAAATTTTATCTAAAGAAATGGTATCTGAAAGCACAATAAAAAATCATTGCAAACAAATTTGGGATGAATATGTTAAAAATAAAAGTATGGTTGGAAAAGCACAATTATTTGCTAGGTTATTCAGGAAAAAAGAAATGACTCCTGTTTTGGAGTTGTTAGGTGTTGATAACAATAAAAGCTCAGGAGATAGTGTAAATCAAACAATAGCTAAAAAATTTGCAAGATGCATTGAATGACATTAACAACTCAAGTAGAGGAGTCAATTTAAGTGCTACATGTAGAGCATTAATGACTACTTTATCTACTAGGAGGTTGACACAAAGAAAAAAAGTACATGCAATTTCTGATTTACTAAATGTATATAGAAGAATTGTTCAAAGATATATCAAGAAGAGAAATATGTTAGATGAAAACATTCAAAAGAATTGGGTAATATTTCTAGACTTCCTCGAAAAGACAAAATTTTTGAAGATGTAAAAAGGTAGGTCAATGAATATTGGACTGCTCACTCTCATGTTTCTTCTAATAGAAGGGATACTATACAGATGAAAGATGAAGAGATCGGTATGAAAATTGCACATCCAAAACATTTTATTGATACAACACAAAGTGAATTGTTTGAAGCATTCAAGCAAGAATTTTTAGATGTGAAAATATGTCAAAGAATGTTTGAGAGGTTGTGCTCTTTCTTTGTAAGCATAAATAAGGTACATGAAACTTGTTGTTGTTAAAATCATGTTGAGTTTCATCTACATTTGCAATCATATAAAAATGTTATGACAGTACTTAATTCATATATGGTCATCCCTGGAAATATGACACAATTTGTGAAGTCTATTTTATGTGATAAATCGGAAGATTTAGATGAGTTCAAAGTACAATGTATAAAGAGTGCATGTAGTGATTGTGGAGATTTACATAAATTTCTATTGCAAATTGAGAATATTAATATTTCAACGCCAGTTTTGTGGAAGAGATTTGAATATGAGACATATCGAACTGAGACTGGAGATGAATCCAGAAAAATTGTATTGAAGGAGAGTGAATTGCATTACCTTGAGTTTATGACCAGGTTTCATGCTATAATTTATCCACATATCCAACATTGTCATGGTTCACGATGACAAGCTAAACAGTTTCATGATTCCAAAGATTGTTTTCCACCTGGTTGTATTCTTTCAATTGTAGATTTCTCTGAGAACTATACATTCTCCCCTCAATCAGAGCTTCAAGCTCAATATTATCATTCTGAGCAAGTTGTAATATTTGTGCAAGTGACCTATAGACACGCACAATTTGATTTGGATGAGGTAGAAAGTACCAATCTAAATGAACGCATTATCATCAAGGAGGTTCATTTCTATATCAACGATGATAAGGTTCATGATAGGAGCTATGTGGCTCATTGTTTTGCAATGTATTTTGAAGATATTGTGAATCACGGGATAAAAAATTCACAACAGTGGATTTGGTCTGGTGGTTGTGCATATAAGTGTATGCACTTCAATCCATTTTCATTCTCATTGATTACTTGTTAAATTATTAAATGATCATAATCTTGCATACAACTTAATCTTGCAGGACAATTTAAATCTGCAAGAGCCTTTAATTGGCTAGTTATGCAACATGCTAGATGCAATGTTAAGTTTCTATGGAACTTATTTAAAAGTGGACATGGAAAAGGAGAGCATGATGCAGCATGAGCATGTGTGAAGCGTGCACTTCGCCAACATGAACTTGTAGGTACAAATGGTGTGGACAATAGTTAAATATATATATGTAGATATTTCAAATAATATAATTTCAGCTTAGATCTATTTTCTTTAAAATGATAGTTCAGAAATTTAAAGGTAACATGATAGAGAATTCAAAGAAAATTGTTGAATGGTGTCAAAGTCATTTTTCTAGCCGGGACACCAAATACAACAAACGCTACTTTTGGGAAGTGAAAGATAATTTATATTTTGTTAGAAAATTCTAAATTAGAATTTAATTTCGTGTTCATATATGTTATCATAATTATTGATCTAAAAATGTGCAACTTTCATTTCATATTTGTAATAGATATAGACCGATCTAATCCTTACAATTGTCAAAGGATTGTTGCATTACAAGTTTACATCAATTGATGAGTACAAGACAACACAAGCCTCTATTGATTCAAGTAAGAGAAAAATCATGTTTTTTGTGTTGACTACGTTGAGGATAATCCAATGAGTCAATTTGATAATATTGCAAATGGATATGTTTCACGATGGGATATGAAGGAGTTAATAAGAATGCATCCTTATGAAGATGATGACATTGACATAAACATTCATGATCCTATATATTCAGCTGATTATGAGCGTGTTTCTGATTTAGTTGTTACAGGTGCGTGCATATACATGTTCTTTTAATTAAATTCAATTTACTATGCAAGTGACATGTTCAAATTTTATCTTAAACTTTTGATTTGAATTCAATAGAATCTGGATTTGTATAGGTGATATTTTTGTTGTGGTTGCAGATCTTGAAAATGCGAAAAGTGTAGATTATTATCTACTAAGATGCATGAAACCAAAATACAAGTTGCCAGAAGAAATTGTAGATGATGATGGACAATCATATCCGACTGGTTCAGTTGTTATTGAAGGAATATATTATCAGCAAATAAAGATGGGAAAAAATAGTGTTCAATTTATTGAATATATGTCTGGCCAAAAAGTTCTACATTACAATCACTTGGTTATAGCAACAAAGTTGCAATTTGAAACATTGCAAAAAAGAGGACGTGGCAATCAAAAGTAGAGGTTGCCTATTGAAGAACATGAAAAACTTTTGGAGATAATAAAAGATAGAGAGGATCCATACTATATGTATCAGGAGCTTTACGATAAAATTCTTTGTGTAGCTCTCGTACTTTTATATTTGAACTCTAGAGTTTGAACTCTTATTTAATGTATTGGATATTGGATATCTGCTATTGAACTCTATAGTTTGAACTCTATAGTTATGCGTGCTTCGTAAATTATGTATTCTTTTATAATATATATTTTGATGGTTCAATGGTTTTAATATATAGCTTTTATGTATGTTATTATAGCTTTTATGTATGTTGTTACATGTACATGTGCTTCAAGATGGTTCAATGATTTTACATTTACAAATTATTTAGATTACTGAATTGTATTTTAAAATGTTTCAATGGTTTTAATATATATGTTATGTGCATGTTTTGATTTGTATGCTTTGATGTATGACCTCCCCTTAAGACATCCCCTTAAGATATCCCTTTTTTAAATCACTTTAAATTACTGAAATGACATTGTTTAGATTATATAATTGTATTTTAATAGTTCAGTGGGTTTAATATATAGCATTTGTGTATGTTTTTATAGCTTTTATGTATGTTGTTACATGTACATGTGCTTCAAGATGTCTATGCTTTGATGTGTGACCTTCCCTTAAGATATCCCTTTTTTTAAATTACTTTAAATTACTTAAATGACATTGTTTGGATTACTTAATTGTATTTTAATGGTTCAATGGGTTTAATATATAGCTTTTATGTATGTTGTTATAGCTTTTATGTATGTTGTTACATGTACATGTGCTTCAAGATGTCTATGCTTTGATGTATGAACTCCCCTTCAGACATCCCCTTAAGATATCTCTTTTTGTGTTTAGATTACTTAATTGTATTTTAATGGTTCAATGGGTTTAATATATAGGTTTTATGTGTGTTTTTATAGCTTTTATGTATGTTGTTACATGTACATGTGCTTCAAGATGCCTATGCTTTGATGTATGACCTCTCCTTAAGACATCCCCTTTTATAATTCCTTTAAATTACTTGCACATGACAAATTACTTAGATTACTTAATTGTACTTTAAAATGGTTCAATGGTTTTAATATATATGTTATGTGTATGTTTTGATATGTATGCTTGATGTATGACATCCCCTTAAGACCTCCCCTTAATACATGACATTATTTAGATTAATTAATTGTATTTTAATGGTCCATTACATTAGTTAAGGTTGTACTTGACATGACATAATGTATACATAACATGTATAAAAATAACTCTAAAATATGAAATAACGCAGTCATATAACATACATACATATATGAAATGACTAAAATGAACATGTATATATGTAATGTCTAAAATATGAAATAACACAGTCACATATAACATACATACATATATGAAATGACAAAATGAACATGTATATATGTAATGTCTAAAATATGAAATAACACACTCACATATAACATACATACATATATGAAATTACTAAAATGAACATGTATATATGTAATGTCTAAAGTATGAAACAACATACCAACATATAACATGTACATATATGTCTGAAATAACATGTATATGAAATGTCTAGAATAGATGTGTCTGAAATAACATGTACATATGAAATGTCTAGAATAGATCTGTGAAACATGAAATATCTAAAATAGCATGTGTGCTCAACTATGACCATATCCTAATCCGTGACCTGATGATGGTCCACCTCCTTCTAATCTCTGTGTGCAATAAAAGAAATATATGTGTCATGCATACACACATGTATAATAAATTAAATACTTATGATCATAAAAAAATTAAGTTTGAACAAACATCTAAATTTACCTGTCTTTCATGATGCACAGGATTGCCAGGAGTCTATAAATCTCCATATGGCTCCATACTGTCTAGAATACCCTAGAGAACATAGATATATATATTAAAATCAAAATTTTAATTCAAATTATTATGTACATGTGTAAGTTTTTTAAATACGTGAAAATTTAAATAAATATATATTGTAGCAGCATGTAATGCTCTCCTGATAGCACTCAAATCTGAATCATGTAAGGATACATCACCAGGATCAATCTAGTCATGTAAGCACACCTCTACGGGATCAATCTGGTCATCTGTAAGCAAGGTGGTAAAAATTCGACGAGTTAGACATGATGAAGTGGCCTGAGTAGACTGGTGAGGTGCATCCTCGTCAACTGCAGTCTGCTGAGGAGTTGTAGGTGGTGCAGGAATATCCTCTTGTCTTTGTGCACACTGAGAACCTGGTCCAGTAGATATACTAAGAATGGTGGGGACAAATGATGGGACCTCCCTAAGAGGAACCCCATTGATAATTTGTAAAGCCTGATATGTGTAAAGTAGATTACTAGATAAACATGTGCCCATATGACGTAACAAGTCCAAATCTGATATAGCTGCAACCTCTAAGGGAGATGGTATGTCTACTATCTGGTATAGATCATCACTAGAGGATGCATCATGTGCAGGTGGAGGAATGCTAGAATGGGAACACAACTTGTATCTCCCCAAATGATCAGATGACATCTCCTAAACCTGTGTCATGATACTCACAATACTAGAAAATGCATCCCTCTTGATCCTGTCAACTCGTACACTTTGGCCTGCAGCTGCCATTTCCAAACCTTTTGGTATGACCAAAAGGTTTGGACCCACCTTTTCCCGCTTATTAGAAGGCACCGGGGCATTAGTCCCTCTGAATCTGTTAGATAATCTTCCCCTCCCCTGCCCAACATGACCGAGAAAATCTCTATAATCAACATTGTGATGCAAATGAAATTCTGCAAACAATTGTTTGCAGAAATATAGTAGAAGCTCATCCTTCTAGGGCCACCTATGATGATCAGCCAAACATCGAGGATATATAAATGGTGCAACAAGGTCATCCTCACATCGAGTAGTCATATAACCTCACCTGAGCTCTTTCCTGGTAATGAGGAAACATGGTCTTCACCATAGCGGTGGAAACCTCTAAGTCAACATGTCTATACTTCACAGCGTGAGTAACACTGCAGGAGAGAGAAGTATAGAATTTATCAATAGATATGCTATCATAAGGGTTGTATGATTGAACTGTGGCAATCATACGAACCAAGTCCTCTCTAATAATCTTCACCCTATCCCTATTAGGAAGGGTGGTGGATGACTAAATCCTCTGATCGAGAATCTCAATAGCTCATCTCAATCGAGCTATGGTACTAGTGAATAACTCCTCCCTGCCCTCTCTAGAATCAACAGATCTACGAGAAGAACGGTCACTACCACCCCCCTCAACACTAGCCTCTCTAGAATTTGCAGGTGATGCCCCTCTACCCGATGCCATGTGATAGAAAAAATAGATATATGCTCGAAAGTATAAATAATAATATATATAGATCTCTGCACATGTACATGGTCCAATTCTAATTTACTTATATATTTAAACACATTGTTACAAATAAATAAACTTGAAAACACTTGAATGTGTATATATTTGAAAGAAAAATGATTATCATGTCAGAAAAATTTAAAACTTATATTTAACACTAGAGGAGAAAGTCCTCTTCAAGAATATATAATTTTTTTTCTTAATGGTGTAGATTTTCTAGGGCAAATAAGGCAGGAGACAAAAACTGTTAATTTCGGGTAACTCCGACTTTGCATAGTTATAACAAAAAAATTATATACCTAAAATTAATCTTTCTTTTTTTCTGCACTAGCTATACATGTCATCTAAAACATATTCTGAAATCAGAGGAAAATAAGATTATTTGCATTTTTTTTTGTGGGAACTAGACCCTAGATTTTTAGAAATTTTCAACAATTAAAAAATGGACTTCAAAAATTTAAAAACTATGTCAATTATTATTCAATTTTTTTTAATAAAATTATAGGCATAAACTACATCCAATTTTACACATTTCATTAGTTTACATCATTTTGAAATTCTAAACACAAATGTCACTTTTATGTCGTTAAAGTTTAACAGTTTGCAAGTTGTGGACATTTTCCTTTATAAAAGTGTGACACATGTTTGTACTTTTACCCTGAACTAAATTTTAAAGTGTGATATTGCTATCAGGATTCAACTGTATAGTTTTGAGTCAAACTCATTGACCCATAGTTCATGAGTAGTGGTTCACAAGAACCCATCTTTCATAAGAATGAATGAAACACTTGACACTCATTGCGTCTTTCATAATTTGATAGCACCACTGTAAAATACAGGAGAAAAAACTTATGCACTTTTAAAAAAACTTGCACCTGAAAAGGAGTTCATATGAGCCCAAACGAGGCCTTGGAAGTTACAAACAATGAGATTTGTGATTTTCAAAAAAATTCAGGAACATATATTAGAAACCATCTGCACCATTGTGTAGACTACAAAATTCTACCCAAAAACAAAAAAAAATTGCTCGAAAAAAGGTGTCCATCTGACTAAGATATCGTTGTTTGAAAATTGCCTCCATAATTATTTTTTCCAAATCGTTGTTGTCGCACCTCCAAAATTCAAATGGCTCTATAATTGGCCCCAGTTGTTCGATTTGGATGAAACAAAAGTTGATTTATGGGTTTTTGGACTTCCTTAATATGATGCTAACCTCTAATTTATACCAACAATCTCCAATATTGACATGCAATAGAAAGCCACAAAATACAAAACCCCAAATTTTCTCCAAATAGACTATGTAATGGTGATGCCCAAATAGTCTTAATCTGCACCCACAATTGAATTAAGCCAAGATTTCTATTCTTGATAAGAGGTCTTCACACCTTGATAGCTCTTATACCATGTTAGAATTTTAGGTGACTATACAACACTTGTAGGATCAAATGAAAGACCAAGATAACTTCCACAAGAGAATGACAAGACAATTGCAACAATATGCAAGAATGATATTATTGCTAATTGAAATAATTAAATTGTACATAATAGGCCTACTTATATAGGCAAGGCAATAAGAGACTATGATAAGGAGTGGATAAGCTATCACCCACACAAGGTGGAATCAAATTTCCATCAAAGGCGGATTATCCTCCATTATGCAATGAAGTATGTGCAATTTGATGAGGATGATAATGTGATGTGTACTAAAGGTGGATCTCACACACAAAGTGGAATGTGATAGAAACTATCACCACCTAAAGTGGAATTCTCCTACATGTGCTAAAATAAGATGCAAACTCCTAGGTATCTCATATACAAACAACTATACAATGCATTATCCTAAGTAAGCTTAACTAAAGTGTATTTTGTAAATATTTAATTACACCAACATCCATGTAGAGAGGTCCAAAACTGCTAGTAACGAATTCTATTGGTGGTACCATTGCACCCCAGTTGGTGCAAGCACTAGTTATATAAATAAAATAATTGATATGTAAATAATAATTTCTTTTTTGATTTATGTATGCAAAATTGATTAATTTATAATATTATAATATACATTAAATATTGATCTCTCCAAAAAAAAATTAAATAAATATATTTAAGATATTTATACTATTTAGCTTTGTTAAATATAAAAAGATAACATATATATTATTTCTTCACTTAAACATCAAATGATTCAATAATTTAACAAGAATAATAATTTTGCTCTCCATCAACACAATAAGACAAATAGTTGTCTTATCTTTAACTTTATAGATAAAGTTTTATCTTTTTCTCTTGAATCATTTGATGTTTAAGAATAGTTGTATTGCAAAATTAAGGTACATAACCCTGATAATAGGACCATTTTCGATATGAACAATAATGAATAACAACAAATACATATAGCCACCAAAATTACAAGGTATCAAAGTAATCACTTAAAACAAAACAAATTTTAACATACAAAGATATCTTTACAAGAATGACAGTATAGACTTGTAAGAGTACATTGATTTTAACAAACGCCTTCATCCAAATTTACAAAGTGACACATTTTATATATAATATGAAAATAATTAATTAATAATTGTACATTTTAGACATTTATTTAAGATATTTATACTAATTTATCTCTATCCAAGATTAAAAAAGACAACATGTCTTATGTTGCTCTACTTAAACATCAAACAATGCATAGTTTGAAGAAGGATTAGTACATTGAATCCTGATAGAAATATCATAATTTGACTTGATATGAGAAATATCTCCTACTTACCAATTGATGAGCTAAAGGGACTATCCAATGAATGGTTCATAAGGCACAACACTTGTTGAAGGTTTTGCAAATGGAATAGCAAGTTAAGTAGACTTTACATTAGAGGAAACTCCATGGTTAAGCACACTTGAGTTAGAGTAAACTAAGATCGATGACCTCTCAAGATGACCCAATGTTTCACCTTTGTGAGCATCATGAACCATTACTCATGAAACATGAGTCAATGAGTTTGACTTGAAAACTAGATCTAGTTGAATTGTTATAGCAATATTATAATTTGATTTGTTGTAGAAATGATCTTTTACTTATCAATTACAAATTTTTAAACATTGAGTTATTCAATATTTTAAGGAAATAATATTAATTTTATGCCTCGTCCACGTTAAAAATAATAATACTCCAAACACAAAATGTATGTCCTACATTTTTTTTTAATAAATAATGTTGAATTGCAATTAAAAAACTATTGAAAATATCTTTAAAATATTAAAAATATATCTATTAATTTTAACAAATACCTTCATCCAAATTGACAAAGTGATATTATATATATAATATAAAAATAATTATTTTATAATTTCATATTTTAGACATATGTATTTAAGATATTTATGCTTATTTAGCTCTATTCAAGATAAAAAGACAACACTTCTTATGTTACTCTACTTAAACTTCAAACTGTGCAAGGTTTGAACTAAATTTTAAAGTGTGATATTGCTATCAAGATTCAACTATATAGTTTCGAGTCAAACTCATTGACCCGTAGTTCATGAGCAGTGGTTCACAAGAACCCATCTTTCATAAGAATGCATGGAACACTTGACACTCATTGCATCTAGGTGATGTTGATAGAGGTGAAGCATTGGGCGTTCCCGGGAGGTCACCCATCCCAATACTACTCCAACTCAAACGCACTTAACCATGGAGTTTCCTCCAAGATTAAGCCTGCTTAGCTCGCGACCTCATTTGCTAAAAAAATTTAAACATCGACTTGTTCAATAATTGAATAAAATAATAGTAATTTTATACTTTGTCCATGTATCGAAGAAACAAGAGAGTAAATAATAGTCTTATATTTTGTGATGTTTTTATAATTCTTCAGTATTATATTGTTTGATGTTTGAGAATAGTAGTATTCCAAACATACCATATATATCTTAAAATCTTTTTTTTTTTTGGTTATGTCAGAGGTATTTTTGCGACCCAGCCTAGCGCCCAACCCATCTTATCTTGGTCTTACTTGCTGCCAAATTGGGATAGAGAAGGGGCAAGCTGGGGCGAGACTAATTCTCTGAGATGCATGGGATTACCCGCAAACCACATGCATCGGGTAAGTCTCAGCCTCAGTATCCAACGCAAAACCAATGAGAAGCAAACCACGGCTAAGCCAGTCCCCTACTCAAATGAGCTTATATCTTAAAATCTTTTATTTTATTTCAAACACTATTGTGTATATATATATATCCAGGTTCCCTGAGAAGATCATGGTTATTGTCACGCAAATATCATGGGCTCAATAGGGCATGACAAATACTGTGAGCATTGACAGGCTGCAAGGCGGCATCACAAAAAGATGCATTAATATTTAACAGAATCGAGTGGATTATTGCAGGTAAACCGAATTGAAATCCTTAACATGATGACGCCTACATCTCATCACATTACCTGTCTTCTACGGATTGTCATTCAAAAGATTCCTCATGCCATTTTCATTTTCTCTGGACACGACGACCCATTCTTTCGTGCCTGCAAATTGGAAATATTCGACCACCCAATTCGCTTCTACGGATATTCCGCTCTCTCTCCCTCGAATTTTCTCTCAGATTGTTCAATATTATCATCTTAGGTGGGTAGACTTGAATAGAAAAATGTAAGAAATGGCTATGATAATACATAATACAAGAAAGAAAATAAAAATAAAAAAAAAATAGCAATTGTATCTTGGTGTGCAATGGGTATGTTAAAGATATGTGGAAGCGGAGCATAAAATGTGTAATTTGAAATCAGTTGAAAGAAGGTGCAGTCTTATTAATGTAGGAGAGAAGTATTTAGTTTTTTTTTAAGAAGTAGTAGTTATAAATTATCCGTGATGATATTACCTTATACGATTGATAGCATGGATGCGAACAATGTTTAGTGATGTGACTTATCAGGATTCTTAAATGAAGCTATTTTTTTGCATCTCGAGTGGTAAACAAGTGCTATGTTTTAGAATGAACAATACCCAATGGATCGCCACATTAGAGTCATATTTGTAGGGAGCAACAACTTGTAGAGAAACATACAATTGACGAAATCTAAGGGAAAACTCTCTCTCTCTCTCTCTCTCTCTCTCTCTCTCTCTATATATATATATATATATATATATATATATATCTTCATCTTTCTAGCTCTCTCACTTTCTTTCTTTATGTCTCCTCTATATATATTTATCTCTATTATCTCTATATACCCCTTTCTCATTTTTCTTTATGTATCCCTATTCTTCTCTACATATCCCTCTCCTCCATATCTATCTTTGTCTTTATCTATGTCTTCCCCTCTATCGCTATCTTCTTACCTCTTTTTCTCTCAAACTTTCACACTCTATACCTACCTCATTCTATTGCTCTATCTCCCTCTAGATCTCTCCCTCTCTCATATTTCAAACATATCATGACCCCCTTTGATAAATTATTTAAATAACAAATCAAAAATTAGATCTATATTATTGTGTTAGAAATTTTATAAATTAATTATAGATACATTAATCAAATAATTATATATTTTTAATTTATTTACTATTATTTTTAATGTTATTTATTTGGAAAAAATAAATAAAATTTAAGTTAATTTAAATTATATAATTTATATTATAATAAAAATTATAAACCTCACCTAAACTATAAATAAAAATAATAAGTATTAAACTTTAAAATTCCATCCTACAAATAGGCTAAAAAAATATTGCTTGCACATTTATTTAATAATAATAAAATTGAGAGAGAGAGAGAGAGAGAGAGAGAGAGAGAGAAAGAGAGAGAGAGAGAGAGAGAGAGAGAGAGAGAGAGAGAGAGAGAGAGAGAGAGAGAGTGTTTTCTATTATAAAATGTAATGTACAATAATAGAAACAAATGCCATGTAGTACATAATTATAGTTATAATATTTGAATATAATTTAATTAAGTATAATAATTTATAATTTTATTTAGAGAAGTGACCCATAACTTTTAAGTAAACTAAAAAATAAATGATTTATTTATATAATATTTTTTTTATCAATTTCAAATATTTTTAAAAAATAATTATTTAATATTAAATTTATATAATTACTAACAATAATATAAAAAAATTATTATGTCTAAAAATTTTATTTTAAAAATAAGTAAAAAGTTTTTTAAATTTATTTAAACGTGGGTAGTGTGTCTGAAAAATTGCATTATGAAGAAAAATGATTTTCATCATTTTATAACATAAATATTTCACATCTATTCTTTAAAATAAAATAAAAAAATAAAAACAATAAAAATACCCAACTTAGTTTTATGGGCAATGGATCGAATTAATTATTATTATTTGTTAAGATTAAGTAGATTCGAATCCAAGATCTCCCAGATTAGAGGCTCACAACTTTACCATTGTGATATAGGTTGTTGCCTAGTATTTAGGAAAGATTGTTGATAAAGAATATTTGTGGAGTTTTCTTTCATAAAAATGCTAAGAATCTCATAAATTTTGTTTTTGATTATGGTAAAAGCAGGTTTTGAAAGGAACCCCGAAACCCTTTAACAAAGCATAGAAAGGAAAGGCAAAAAAGCCCAAAGAGCAACAGACTGTCCCAAGGAGGGGAGCAGTCTACAGTGGGTCAAAACCCAGATTTAGCAATAGTTACATACAAGACAAAAAGCAAAAGAAACGCTGGAAAGAAAACAGAAAGAAAGACCTCCAGCACCAAAGTCAGAGCAAAGACTTCAAAAAGCTTTCAGAATCCACCAGCTGAGTCTTCATTGTCATCACGTTCTCTCTCAGCTTCTGGAGATCCAGATCCTCGGTCTTCTGCTTCTTGGATCTAGTTCGCGTTCCAGGTCCCATTTGCTCGGAAGTAACAGGATGATCAAAGTTTTTTTTCTTAATTTTAAAATAAAATTAAAAATGAATGACAACTACAACTGAAGTGTTTTGTCCTTCTTTTGGGTGGCTTTGAATACGGTTTGGAAGTTGTGATGATTTCTTATTGGTGTTTAAATTCCTATACAAATCATTGGAAACGAGAAAACACAATTTTATAGAAAATGTAACTTGCTCGTTGTCTAACCCTCGTGCTGACTTGGCCTCTAATCATCTACTTCGAGCATTATTGCAGTTCACAATTTTGATGCATTAGAGTATGTGTGCACCGCATAAATAAATGAGAAGATAATGCAATAAAGAACACAAAAAATAGACGCAACAATAACTAAAAAATCAGACGGCCAGTAGGATTTCTATGGTCTTGCACGCCTCTCATAGGTTTTGAATTATTGATTTACAAACTCAAGTCACTCTTCTTTTTTTTGATAGGTAATCGGGCAAAGCTTGAGATTATTTTTAATTTTATTATTATTATTAAGTTGATTCTAGATTCGAACCTAAGACCTCCCAATTAAGAGGCTCACAACTTACCACTGTGAAGTAGGCTTCTGCCTAACTTGAGTCACTCTTTTCAAATAACAAACGCCTTCGACGTAAACATATACTTACCATATACATTTCTTTCATTTTTCTTCATTTTGTAGAAGCCTTTTATTTTTTCTTATATTTTTCTTGAGTTCATTTTTGTTCAATTTTAGTAATTTTTCTTTATTTATTTATTTAAAGTTTCTCTTACATGTCATTTTTGTTCATTTTTCATCCACACACACAAACAAATGTGTGTGTGCATGTACGTTATGATATTATTATTTTGTGTTGTCTTATTTATATGCTAATGGTTGTTTTTATTTTGGTTTCTCTTTGTTTGTGTGTTTATTTTTTGTTCATGGTTATTTTTAAATTTTATAATTATTTATAATACCCTTTAGATTCTCCTTAATTTTAGTAGCATTTATTATTTATTATTTATGTTTGTCATTTTGAATTGCTTATTTTGTTTACCTTTTATTGAAGTTTGTTTTTTCTTCTTTTTTATTTTGCATTCTTCTCGTAGATGGTGCTTCCTCCTCCCTTCCTCTCTCCTCTCTTTTTAAGTAATCTTGGTCACACCTTTCTCATCCTTAAATTTTTCCATCCTAATGATTGATCATGGAGAGTGATTTGAAATGTTGATGATGTAAAAAACTTCATATGCAATCAAGTTTAGAAGCATGTAGGCAATATATGAGTGTTATTGAAGGGTTTTCCTTTGAAAGATGGAAACCAATAATTCAATGCTTCATAAATATATTTGTATTCTAAAATATATAATAATCTCTACTAAATACTCCATCTCAATTAAATTCTTTGATAAAAAAATGATAATGAAATATCCTTTTGGACATGGATCTTATATTGAAGCAGCATTCTGGATCAACATCTTTATCGCCAAGTAGAACTTGTACTTGTAATCTCAAATATATGTGCTTCTCTATCATATGAACTGTTTGTCAAAATTTTGTGATCGTGTTGTTGCATGCAAAGATGTACAAATCAAAACTCATACCTGCTGACTATTAAACTGTCGGAGGAAACAAGTAACATTAGTAACACAAAAATCTCCCCCTTGTCATTGATGGAAAAAAATATTTTCATGTACCAATTATATCCTTATACCTTAAAATTTTGCAATATCTTCAAAATTTTCAGCTTAAACCCAAAACTCTCCCCCTTTAGCATCAATGACAAAGGGTGCAAATTTTTTTTAAAAAAATAGTAATAAAATGTTAAAATTAGATAAAAGGGATCCCCCAAAATAAAATGCCAAAAATAAATAGTCTGAATAGGAAATGAAGAGATACATACCCAAGGAAACATGTATCAACCATATATGGTTGACCCTTTAATCTTCTACACTTGTGCCTTCCATGTATCTTATTGTTTCCCCAAGACAATACAACATCTTCTAGAAAGTTGTTCTGGATCTCTAATCATTTTAAAAGTCTTTCTCCATCCTCAACAGATGAGGGGGGGCAGATCAGGTAAATTAACCTATTGTGCTTTGTGGAGAGCATGGATGACAATCAACACAAACTCACCCATCAAATCTCTAAGGTTCCCAAGAGGTAAAATTATATTATCTTATGCAATTATTCTATAATGGGCCTGGTAGTACCTGATAGATCTTATTCAAGATCATAACCATGAAATGTTACAAATATTTGGGACTCAATTAACTCTATTTATTTTCTAATATCCTTGGTGGCCTCTGGCCATTAAAAGGTAAAGCAATAGATGGCATGGGCCTCTTTAAGACAATCTTTGCATTTGGTATTTAATTCAAGAAAAAATTTATGTGTTGTGGCACAACGTGTTAGAATGATTTAGAATAAATGAGAGGGGGGGTAGTTATCCTCAGGTCCAGATGTACCAATTGAACTTTTAAACACTTTAACCAATTCATGTCTACTCAACAATCCACTCGGTCTCTATAGCATATGATCAATAACATAAACTTGCAGTCCACTATCTTAAAGTAATCAACTTGCAGAATATAAAACTCTTAATAATAAACACATCAAATAGCATTCACACAAGTATGATACAAGGATTTAACTTGGAAACCCAATATGGGAAAACCACCAGTAACATGCTAATTATCTTTCACTCTTCTAAAGTGAGCTCTGTGAGGAGCCAACCATGTTAAAGGTTACAATACAAAGTATTAGGTGTGAACCTGTTATAGGATTTAATCACCCTGTTAAAAGTGAGCCTTGTTAGAGGACTTAGATCGTTCCATTATAATGTCACCTTGATTAAAGGATTTTGACTGATACAATGGTTAGAAAGTAACAACAATTTTATCTTAAACATACAACTCACTTTGTAAATACAGATCTACTTTCGTTCAAATGCTAATTCACTGACTGGCCTCCATTATCATCTCTATC
This sequence comes from Thuja plicata, assembly GCA_018584345.1. Classification (NCBI taxonomy): domain Eukaryota; kingdom Viridiplantae; phylum Streptophyta; class Pinopsida; order Cupressales; family Cupressaceae; genus Thuja; species Thuja plicata. The sequence goes on along the minus strand of MU226740.1, from coordinate 2,334,310 downwards.
TCTCAGATATGCTTGTAAATCCATCAAGCAATCACCACTTCACAGTTCTTTACTACTCTTCTTAGGCTTCTCTACCTTCTGCTTAGATTTTCCAATCAATTGAATCAACCTCTACATACATAACTTGTAAATAGGTTAATCTTATACCTCTCTAATTAGGTAGCTTAATCTTTTTCCACTTAATCACCATCGTAGATCTTAGGGTTTGGTCAGATCTAACGAATCCTTCCAACATTTCATTCTCCTTCTACCTTGTAGATACATCTCAAAAATCCTTCTTGAATCCATACATAGAAATGGTTAAACATTTATTAAATGCTCATTAAATTCTCTACAACGTTCATCCTTATCTTAAATACGCTTTACATATCCCAAGAATTCAACTATGTCGGTTGGGATCTCAATTCTTTCTCAAACTATAAAATACTGACACTCAGTCATCATTGTGTTCTTCCGCTCGGTCATCACTAGATAACTCGGTAAATACTGATGCTCGGTTGAAACTATATTTTCTTGGCATGTACTGGCGCTAGGTCGATACTCACATCACTTGGCATAAACATAAGTTCCTTAATATTCTTCTCTTTTGCTCGGTCAAAACTAAGCTTTTACTCTTCCAATCTTTACTTGGTGTTAAAGATAAACAACATATTATCTTGCCAATGTGCCAACTAATCAAGTACCCATTGTAGTTTCTCATAACTCCACCATTTCATTAGGTCTCCTTGTTATCTCCTCTTTTCAAATCTTCTTCATCAATCATCTGATATGGCACTTTACTAGATAGAAACTGTCTTACCAGTTAAGGTTTGACATCAATGACAATATAACAATTGTTTCAATTGTATCTTCCAACAATCTCCCTCTTTGGCATTAATGACAAACACCACATGCATAGTTACCAAACAATCCAAAAAGTATGTTCTGTTAACATATTTTCATTAATGTCCTTAGCTTCATTCTGACTCTCTTCAATACAAATATCATCTCCCTCTTGGATAGATTTCTCTCTTTTTATCTCCCTCATAGTCTTCTCTATGTAACTTAATATCTCCCTCTATGTCTTCTCCTTAATATCTCCCTCAATGTCTTTTCTCCCTCTTTGACAACAATGCCAAAGTCATTCATCTTCACATGTAGATATCTATGTGTTAGGTTTCTGAACTATATGCTCCCTATGTCATCTTACTTTTGACTGATCAACATCTTGTGCATTACTCTTCACAGCTTTAGGAAACTCCTAGTGTGACCTCCTTTGCATAAATTTGTTAGATATTTTGTGTAATACATTTGATGCAATCACTTCATTTGATCTTAGTTAGCCTCAACTAGGGGAATAACCCCTAATTTACCTCTCATATTCTCATGTGCATCCTTAGGTAATGCTTTAGTAAATATATTTGGTAACTTTTCCTTTGTATTCACATATCCCAGTCTCACTTCTTTGTCTTGAACTAGCTCTCTTAAGTAATGATACTTGATATAAATATGGTTGGTCTTAGTGTGCATCATAGGATTCTTTGATATATTGATAGTAATTGTGTTATCACATAAAATAACAACTAGCTCAGTGATCTCTTCCTTCATACCTTTCAATAATTGCTTGATCCACACTATGTTTGAACAATTAACTGTTGTTGCCACATATTCAGCTTTTGTTGTAGATTGAGAAATGCAGTTATGTTTCTTGCTTGTCCAAGAGACTAACCTCTTTCCTTGAAAGAATGTGCCACCACTTGTACTCTTTCTATCATCAATATTTCCTACCCAATCTGCATCAGTATAAACTTTCAGCTCAAACTTCTCATTCTTCTTATAATACAATCCATAGTCCTCTGCTCCTTTCAAATATCTCAGTATCCTTTTCACTGCCATCATGTGATTGTCTTTAGGATTTGCAGAAAATCTTGCAACAATCCCAACTGCTAATGCAATATCTGGTCTACTATGAACAACATATTATAGCTTTCCAATCATTGACCTATGCAAGGTTTGATTTACTTTTGTTGTCTCATCAGACTTTGATAGTTTCTATCTAGTAGCCATGGGTGTACTTACTGGTCTGGAATCCTCCATGCCAAAGGTTTTCAATATCTCCTTGATATATTTAGATTGAGTAATGTAGATACCTTTCTTCATCTGATATTTGCAAACCAACAAAAAAATTGATCTCTCCAAACATAGACATCTCAAATTCAGTGTGCATTTCATTTGAAAATGTTTCGCATAAATCATCTTGACCTCCAGAAATGATATCATCAACAAATATTTCAGCTAATAATATCCCTTTTCAAGTACAGATTATTGTTGTCATTTGTCCTTGTAAAACCAATTTTGACCAAATAATTATGTAATATTTCATACCATGCTCTGGGAGCTTGTTTCAATCCATACAGCGCTTTGTGTAGCTTTCAAACCATATTTTTCTTGCTTGAATCAACAAATCCTTCAGCTTGTTCAATGTATACCTCTTCTTCCAATATTCCATTCTAAAATGTTGATTTAACATTCATCTGATACACTTTGAATCCTTTGTACACTGCATAAGCCAGTAGAGTTCTAACTCCTTCCAATCTAGCAACTAGGGCAAATGTCTCACCATATTCAATGCCTTCTTCTTGTGCATATCTTGTGCATACCATTCTAGCCTTGTTTCTTATGAATTCTCCATGCTCATTCAACTTATTTCTAAATACCCACTTGGTTCCAATAACATTCTTTTCCTTTGGTCTAGGTACTAGTGTCCAAGTTTTGTTCTTCTCTATTTTCTCAATTTCTTCATTCATGGCTTGTATCCAATCTTCATTATCCAAAGCATATTTCACTGATTTGGGCTAAAATTTACAAAATAAACTTGTCTAATTTTTCAACTTGCTTCTTTTCATGACCTATGAATCTTTTTCTCCAATGATTTGATCTGGTTTATGATGTCTTCTTACATATTTTGCTAAGGTAGGCTCTAGTCTCCTTTCTTCTTGTTTTTTTCTTTAGATTCATCTTGCAAATTTTCTTCATGTTCATTTTGTGTCTCTGCTTCCTCTTCTGATTGCTCGACAGTTACCTCCTGATGCTTGGTAACTTCTTTCTGTGACTCAATAGATTCTTGTTGTGGCTCAGCAACATCATTTTGTTGCTCGGTCGCTTCTTTCTCTATTTTAGGTAAACTGTTGGGCTCTCCTTCATTCATGTATACAGAATATTTTTAATCTTCAGGTTCTTGCTTGCATTCAAATTCATTATTTTCTACATATTCATCAATTCTAACATTTGCACTTTCCACAACATTGTTAGTGTTAGAATCCAAACACTTATACGCTTTTCTCTTAGTGGAATAACCTAGGAATATGTCTTCATCACTTTTAGCATCAAGTTTTCCATTCCTATTGTCTTTCGGTATATAACATTTTCTTCCAAAGACTTTAAAGTATTTTACATTAGGTGCATGACCATACCATAACTCATAAGGTGTAGCATATGTACCTTTCTTGACTTGTACTCAGTTCAAGGTATAGATTGATGTACTTACAGCTTCTCTCCAATACTTTGTGCAATATTTTTCTCTATCATCAGTGTTCTAGCACAATCCATGATTGATCTATTCCTTCTTTTAGCTATGCCATTCTATGGGGGAGTCCTTGGAGCAGACATTTGTCTTTTTAATCCTCTATCATTGCAGAATAAGTTGAACTCATTAGATATAAACTCTCCTCCTCTATCAGATCTTAGACATCTCGAGCTCTTACCTGTCTCTTTTTCAACTTTTGCCAAACACCACTTAAACAACTGAAAGGCATCATATTTTTCTTTGAGAAACATCACAATCATCATTCTAGAGTAATCATCAACAAATAGAATGAAATATTTATCACCATGGTAGCTTTGCACTCTAATAGGTCCACAAAGGTCAATATGAACCAATTCCAAAATATCATCAGAGGTACAGGTTTTTCTCTTGAAACTAGACTTTGTCATTTTGCCTAGTTGACATTGCTTACACATCACATTATCAAGTTTCTTCAATCTTGGTAACCCTCTTATTATTTTCATCTTACTAATTTTTACCAAATTATCAAAGTTCAAATTACACAACCTTTTATGCCATAACCATATAGATCATCATATTGTGCAAACAAACATGTCTCATCAGATAGATCTAGATAGAACAAATTACCTCTTGTATGTTCTCCACTTCCAATTAGTTCACCAGTAGCATCAAAGATTTTAGCCTTTTTTTTATGGAATTCAACTCGGTATCCACAAGTGTTCAACTGAGAAACACTCAACAAGTTACAGTTAAGTCCTTCAACCCAATAAGCATTGTCACATCTGATCTTATCAGTCAATTTTATTGATCCTTTTCCTTTCACAAGACATGGTGTATCATTACCAAACTTATCACTACCACCTTTGCAATGATTTAAGGTTTCAAACTTAATTTTATCACCAGTCATATGATGTGAGAAACCACTATCAATTATCCATCTATCACCTTTACTCGTATATGAAATAAGTGTAGTTTTCTCATCTTCATCAGAATCATCTTTCATAGCAACATAAACAACTTCTATATCATGGTCATCAGATCTGTCAGATTTTCTATCAGTTTGTTCTTCAGCAATATAGCAGGTTTTCTTACCTTTGTCCTTATAGTCCTTGCACCTTCTTAAATCTTTGTCATCCATTTTGTCTTTGTACTTGCTTTCTCTTCTTTCATCCTTGTCATTCTTGTTAGAGCATCTTGTTGCAATATGGCCAACTTTGTTACATGAAAAATAAATTATAGGAAGTTTACCTTTGGATTTTCATTTTCCTCTCGATAGTCTTCTAGCCATAAGTGCCTCAAGTTCATCAAGATTATCATCAGAAGTGTCACTATCACTATTCACACATCTTTCTTTTCCTTTCTTAGTCTTGTGAAGAGTCAATTATGTTTTGAATGCAGAATCAACATTGTGAGGGGTGAAATTATCAAAAATTGATAACTCAAAAGCAATAAGTCTACCAACTAGACCTTCTAGAGTTAAGTTGTTACCAGGAGTACATCTCAGTTCTTGTATTGCGGAAACTCTAATAGCATAAATAGGAATTAGGGTTCTCAATACCTTGCTAATAACAGTATCATCATCAATAGTTCCATTATCTCCTCTAATAGCATTCACAACCTCTTTAACTTAGCTACAATATTGAACACTAGTTTCACCTTCTAACATTCTCATTTCTTCAAACTTACCTCTCAAGCTTTCAGATTTGGCTCTTAGTACATTTGTGTCACCACCATAGATAGTTTCCAGTGTGTCCCACATTTCTTCTGCAGTAGTATAGTCTTTTATGTCTTCAAATTCAGGATAACTAAGGGCTGATGCAATATCCAACATTGCTTGATTGTGTTCTTGTTTTTCCTTCATATGTTGAGCTATCAACGGTGTAGGCACAGTTATGTAGTCATGTTCCACAGTATTTTGATGCTTCTCCAATTCTAGCTAGGTGTAGCTTCATCAAACTTTTCCATGCAGGGAAGTTCTCCTTGTTCAGCCTTGGTACCTCCTTTTTATACATCTTAATATTTAGCTTTAAGTACCTTCAAAATTTTCCTTACAAGCACCACAATGCTCTGATACCAATTGTTAGAATGATTTAGAATAAATGGGAGGGGGGAATCAGTTATCCTCAGGTCCAGATGTACTAATTGAACTTTTAAACACTTTAACCAATTCAGATCTACTCAACAATCCACTCGGTCTCTATAGCATATGATCAATAGCATAAACTTGCAGTCCACTGCCTTAAAGTAATCAACTTGTAGAATATAAAACTCTTAATAGTAAACACATCAAATAACATTCACACAAGTATGACACCAGGATTTAACGTGGAAACCCAATATGGGGAAAACCACCAGTAACATGCTACCAATATTTCACTCTTCGAAAGTGAGCTCTGTGAGGATCGATCCAACCTTGTTAAAGGTTACAATACACACTATTAGGTGTGACCTTGTTAAAGAATTTAATCACCATGTTAAAAGTGAGCCTTATTAGAGGACTTAGATAATTCCATTAGAATGTCACCTTGATTAAAGGATTTACAATATGACTGTTAGGTCAACCTTGATTAAAGGATTTTGACTGATACAATGGTTAGAAAGTAACAACAATTTTATCTTAAATATACAACTCACTTTTCAAATACATATCCACTTTCGCTCAAATTCTAATTCACAGACTAACCTCCATTATCATCTCTATCTCTCAGATCTGCTTGGAATTTTGTCAAGCAATCACCACTTCATAATTCTTTACTGCTCTTCTCAGCCTTCTCTACCTTCTTCTTAGATTTTCCAATCAATTGAATCAACCTCTACATGCATAACCTGCAAATAGGTTAATTTTATACCTCTCTAATTAGGTAGCTCAATCTTTTTCCACTTAATCATCACCGTAGATCTTTGGGTTTGGTCAGATCTAACGAATCCTTCCAACATTTTGTTCTCCTTATACCTTGTAGATACATCTCAGAACTCCTTCTTGAATCCATACATATAAATGGTTAAACATATATTAAATTCTCCATGACCTTCATCCTTATCTTAAATACGCTTTACATATCCCAATAATTCAACTTTGTCGGTTGGGATCCCAATTCTTTCTCAAACTGTAAATTACTGACACGGTCATCATTGTGTTCTTCCACTTGGTCATCACTAGATAACTCAGTAAATACTGATGCTCAGTCAAAACTATATTTTCTCAGCATGTACTGGCGCTCGGTCGACACTTGCATCACTTGACATAAACATAAGTTCCTTAAGCTTATGCTCTTTTGCTCGGTCAAGACTAAGATTTTAGTCTTCCAATCTTCACTTGGTGTTAAAGATAAATGACACATTATCTTGTCAATGTGCCAACTAATCAAGTACCCATTATAGTTTCTCATAACTCCACCATTTCACTAGGTCTCCTTGTTATCTCCTCTTTTCAAATCTTCTTCATCAATCATCTGATATGGTACTTTACTAGATAGCAATTGTCTTACCAGTTAAGGATTGACATCAATGACAATATAACAATTGTTTCAATTGTAGCTTCCAACACAACGTTCCTTCAACATACTCAATCCTTTTCCTTTCTCCTTCTCTATCTCATTTGCAACTATGTCCTTAAGACATGAAGAATAAGATTTGAAAGATTCATTAAATTTCTGAAAACATCAATGAAATATATAGAGGAATTAATGGAACTACCGAGAGTAGCATTGTGCAAAATTTCAACAATCTCTTCGATCATTAGATGCATGGAATGCATCGCCAATCAAAAAATTGTGAATAGGATCCATTTTTCCTATATCAAATAGAACTTTGGATGAATTTACTGGTTGAAAACTCAGTTGTATGCTGAAGATACCATCCAAGGAATTGTTGGTGTTTCCGGAAGGAGCACCAAAAACCATCTCAATCTCAGGTTTATCTTTCCGCTCTTCTTTCGTCTTCCCTAGAGATTGCATATCAACATTAGTATTTTCATCCTATTTCTTCCCCTCTTCTAGTTTCTCTAACTCAGTTTCAACCATATTTTTTTATTCATTTTTTCAGATCTACCTTTTCTGATATCATTTATGCAAAGTGTTCCAGAGAATTATTTAGTGCCTTTTTTATAATAATCTTTGTAGTATCTAGAAGAGAAATATCCAGAGGAGTGATTGGAGATTCATTCACATCAACTTCTTATGTACATTGTTCAGTTTGAGATTTGATTAGACACATAGATATATTAACTTATCCATGCTCCAAAGGTATTCCAACATCACCAGATGACAAAATTCCATGTTCTATGGCTTTTGCACGAAGGATCTCCCATGTATCTACCTTCAACTTTTTAAATATTTCCTTACTCCTTTGTATTAGAATAACATATCTTCTTTTGGATCAAAATTCATCACGATAGATTTTCTTTTGGGTGTTCTTGTCATCATTTGACAAGTCAACACCAATTATTTCAAGTGCAAATTTATTGATTCTATTTTCATCTTTGGATACTTTATATCTTAGTCTTTCTAGTTCCTTCCACAAATCTTTCTTAAAGTCCTCAGGATTGGCCTCTAACTCAATAAAGAATTTTACAAACACTTTTATAATTATGGCCTTATCAATTTCATCATAATTAGTGTACATTTCACCGACCTCTTTTACTTTATCTTATTGTACCACATAGTCGAACAAGGTGTCTAAATTCAGGCACTTCTTTTCATCTTGCCTCTTTCCCTTTCCTTTAATGACTATGGAAATATCCTCTATTTCTTCATCAAAAGACACAACAGTTTGCAATCTATGTATTTTCTTCTACGAATTTGCCATAACCTCTTCTTCTTCTTTAGACTCAAATTCTTGTGATTCGAGTTACTACAATTCTTTGGTTACATTTTTTCTTGTGACTTTGTGCTTGACTCATCTATTGGAGGAGGAGGAAGAAGCTTTTGTTTTCCTCTTAACAGATTTCTCTTCAACTTTTGATGGTAATTTCTCCTTGGTGGGAGTAGACTCGCTTCTAATTGTTCTTGATGATGATGGTGTTGTTGTTGTTACCCAGGAGAGTGTAGGAATGTCATGTGAAGATATGGTTCTTTCGGACCTCTTAGTGGATACAATATTTATAGCTTCCCTTTTTGCTTCATAAATGTCTTCTTGTGGTATGTCAGAAGATATAGTAGACTTCTCAATGATTTTCCAAACCTTCTTCTCAATTCCTAGTTTCATCAACTCATCATGCACTTCCTTGCTATTTTCTTCATAAGTATCGGTTCTCTTCTTTGTGTTGTCTATCGGGATACTAAATAACACTATTGCCAATTTCTCTAATATATCTTCCTCCACTTCATATCCTATGGCTAGAACCCACACAATTCTAGGTTCGGCCACTTCCATAATACATTGATTAGTGGTTATGAGAAACATGATATCATTTTTGTATTTCTTGGCAATGTTGGTTGGAATTATTTCCTTTTTGATGCATGTAGAATTTAAATATAGAAAAGAAAGATTTAAAAGTTTCATCTTTATATTTTGTATCCTTGAATCTTCTTATTAGATAACAAATCTAATGTGCAACTGGTTTGTCAAAATGCCGAGCAACTTTATCGACACCAGGAAATTCTTTCATAAAGTAGAATAAGATAAACGGTGCTAGGTTTCTAAACCAAAATTTGTGCTTCCTTTATTTTGATTGGGACATGTTTTCCAAAATTTATTCCTTCATTAGTTCACACAAATCATAATCGACATTTAATTCAACCATCTCATATGCTACATTGATTGTCGTAGCAGATACAAAATTTTCCTTGTTAGTGAAATAGATTTTTCCCCACATCATTGAGGTGTATCTCACGGCTAGGTTTTCAATCATCTTTACTGACAATGCTCAGCCATCCAGAACGACCTTGGTTAAATTTTCAACTATTTTTCTCTTTACCACTTTTAGCTCTAAGGAATTGGTCCAATGGACCAAAGACTTGTGATCTCACCCATTACTTGCTTGGTGATAATATATGGACAACCCAACCATACAAAATCATCATGAATCTTGTTGACAACTATTTTGATCCACATGTCATCATAGTAGAAATCAATAAAATTATTCCACATATCTATCTTCTTTTCTACTAGGGCACTATACTCAGGGTTTATTACCAAATTATTGTTTGTCGGATTATTATTCCACAAATCTACTAGTTTCCCATGAAGGTACTCTTCAATTTTCACATGAATATGTGCTCTTATATCCTCTATCGGTAGGACACCATAGGGTATGTTGGATAACACACACATAGGGTCATTCTCTTTTGATTTGTGGAGAAATTCCTTGAATTTTGGATGAGGTTGATCTTCAATATCAATTACATGTGGAGTTATCATAGCAAAACATATTTAATTGCATAATTTTAAAAAGATAGGGAACAAAATTACCTTAAAAAAAACCCTTATTTTTTTCAATGCGCTCTATCCAATACCTTTTCGCTTGAAATAAATAACGACTTAGGAACAATCAATACTTAAAGCCTTTCACAACTTGCAAGTACTAGCAATAAATGATAACAAAAAATGTTTCTAAACCTATTTTTGGTTGTCCATATAGTGATTGTGTTTCCTTCTACAAAATACCACAAATTGACATTTTCTTCCACCCTTTTCATAAATACGCCTATTTCATAATTTTAAACATATTATCTTCATCCCTTAATGTTGAAACACAACATGTCATCTTTGGAAGGGGAAAAAGATATTTCCTTTTAGCTCCCCTAGGCCAAAGCCTAATAAACTTAATTAACAGAAGGATTTTCTTTACTAGAGTTGGGTACTGAACCATCTTCTTTCTTTTTCTAGATTTTCGTCATCTTTCTTTTGACTTTTTGTATATCAGCCTTCTTTTCAGGTTTACTATCTTTCAATGAATATTTTTTCTTTATACTTTTATTTCTACAAAATTAAGCAATATGCCCAACTTTTTTTTACAGTTGTAGCATTTAACATTTCTTGATTTCTTACTTCCCTTGTATACTTTGAATCTGCATTTGTCATCCTTATGTCCAAAAATGTTGCATATTTAACAACGACCATTTAATGTTCCAGTTCTTCCATTATTTTAATTGTTAATGAATTGACTTCTACATTGACTAGATATATGAACAACCTTTTTACAAATTAAGCACTGACCAGAGAAGAATCTAATATTCTAATATATTCTGCTTCTCCATTCTATTGCCTTATGTCCAAATTTTTTGCAATAAAAATAACAACCATTAAAAGATGTGTACGTTTGATTAACTTAATGCTTGATCGAATGATTTCTTTCTTGATCTTTCTGAGTTTTCTATCCTTGATTGGTTTCTGTGGTAGGCAGAGTAATTTTTGTATCTTTTGTATGACCCTATTTCCCTTTTTCTTTAGTCTTCTGAAGAGAGCATTCACTGGCTTCAAATCGTAAGCCACTTTTATCTTTTGGAGTTTTTTGTACAACCATTAGCTCGTCAAGCTTTATAGAAATCGTTTTGAATTTGTCTTCCAGATTATTTGTCCTTTTTAGATCTAATTTGAGAAGAACTACTTATTGTTCCAATTTCTTGCATATTTCTATTTTGTTCTCAATTATACCATTCAAACATTCTTTTGTCTTTTTATCTTCTTCAACTTGTAGTTTCAAACTGACAACAATATCATTTGCTTGATTTAATTCTTCACTAACTTCTCTATGTCTTTCCTTGAATTTTTTTATTTGTTCTCTCAATTTGTAGATACATTCATTTGCTTCATTGATGTTTTCCTTTAGATCATTATTTTCCCTTTCCACATTTTCAAGATCTTCAAGGGATGCTTTTAATTCATCGTCTTTGTCAGGTTGTCTTTCTTTCAAAATGGATTTAGGTGCCATATGTTCAACCTCCAAGATCTCCTCACAGCTATCAGGCTCAATATTGAAGAACCTTTCTCTGATACCAATCGTTGACATCCAATATACTAGGGGGGATCAATATATTTTTAAAACTATTAAAGTCTCTAAATAACCATCCACATAAAATAATTAAGTGTTGAAATTAAATGAAAGCATGATAAATATATCATAACAAATAACACCAGTATTGTACGTGAAAACCCCAAATTGGGTAAAACCATAGAGAGGATTAGATATCAATATATTATAATTAATTATAAGATATTACAATACAACTCACTACCAAAGGGATCACTACCCAAAATAAGGCTCACTGCCAGAATAGGACTCACTGTCCAGATATACAAAATGAATTATTATAATTGCATCTTACATATGCATGGAATACAATTCCTTTGAAGTTTAGTACACTAAGTTAACACTCTTCATTTGTCTTATGTTGTCGCAAGATATTACCACACTTTTTCTTCTAAAATGTGACCACCCAAAATGGTGTACAAGATGTACACATGTATCAATTCATGTATACACTATGTAAGCCCATAAACTATCTCAAAAGCAAGTTGACGCCAAAGATGTTTCCACACATTATCATATGGTACCTCTGCACACATTACTTAAACCAATTCGGCCCAAAAACAAAATGATTAACTTCACAAAACATGAATTTATAAGTTTTACCACTTTCTTAACCTTGACCCAAAATATTAGATCCTTTTAAGCCCATACAACAAAATGTGGTCACATAGACTAACTTACTCTGTTTATGGAAAATAAAGTATTTTTCAGAAGCACTGTTCCAAAGCAATATCTTTACCGCCAAGTAGAATTAGTACCTGTAATCTCAAATTTATATGTGCTTCTCTATCATATGAACCTAGTGCCAAAAAATTGTGATCATGTTGTTGCATGCAGAGATGTGTAAAGAAAAACTCGGACATGTTGACTATCAAACTATCAAAGGAAACAAGTGACATCAATGACAACAGTCCAACAATAAATACTATCAATATGGTGATAGTTCCCTATCATTAAATAAATAAAATATTATATTTGTTAAAATTTAACATTAAAAAATTAATAATTATATAAATAAAATAATTAATATATAAATGAATAATTACTTTATGATTTATATTGTATGTGAAATTGATTAATTTATAAAATTTATAAATATATTATATTGATATATCTAGAAGTCTTTTAAATATATGTATTTAACAAACATATATGTTATGTCTTCACTTAGACATCAAATTATACAATAGTTGAGTTCATGAATAGCAATTTTACACTGTACATCAAGAGCAATAAGAAAAAATAGTTAAATTATTACCTTTATCTTTATAGATCTAAAGTTTTATCTTTTTCTCTTGAATCATTTGATGTTTAAGAATAGTTCTACTCCAAATGTACAAGGTACATAACTCTAATAGGGACCATTTCATTATCAAACAATAATGAATAACAACAAAATATACATAGCCACCATGATATTTGAGAATAGTTGTACTCCAAGTGTAAGGTATATAGCTCTAATAGGGACCGTTTCTTTATTGAACAAAATGAATAACAACAAAATATACATAGCCACAAAAATTACTAGGTACTAAAGTATTCACTTAAAAAACAAAACAAATATTTAACATAAAAATATATTTACAATAATGACAGACTTGTAAAAGTTCATTGATTTTAACAAGTTACACCTTCATCCAAATTGACAAAGTGGCATTTTATATATAATATAAATAAATTTAATTTATAATTATATCTTTTATACATATGTATTTAAGATATTTATACTAATTTAGCTCTATTCATTATAAAAAGACAACATGTCTTATGTTTCTCTACTTAAACATCAAACAATGCAAGGTTTAAAGAAAGGAATAGTAAATTGAAACCAGATAGAAATATCATAATTTGACTTGATGTGGAAAATATCTCCTACTTATCAATTGATGAGCTAAAGGGGATCTACAATGAATGGCTCATAAGGCACAACACTTGCTGAAGGTTTTGCAAACGGAAAAGCAAGTTAATTTGTCTTAATATTGGAAGAAACTCCATGGTTAAGCATGCTTGAGTTAGAGTAGTACTGGGATGGGTGACCTCATAGGAAGGCTCAATGTTTCACCTCAATGAGCATCATTTAGATGCAATGAATGCTATACATGCCATTCATTCTGTGAGAGATGAGTTCTTGTGAATTTCACTACTTATGAAACATGGGTCAATGAAACTACATATTGATTCTTGATAGCAGTATCATAATTTGACGTAATGGAAAATGTCTCTTACTTATCTATAGTATTTTTTTTAAAACATTAAGCTAATCAAGATATGAAGGAAGCAATAGTAATATTGTGCCTTGTCCACAATAAAAATAATAATACTCCAAACATAAAATATATATCCTACATTGTTTTTATATTAAGTGATGTTGAATTGCAATTAAACAATATTAAAAATAAAATCTATTAATTTTATCAAATCCCCTTTTCATGTTGTAAGATTTATGGGAGTCCAGTGGTTTTAACAAATACCTTCATTCAAAATTCAATGTGACAATCTCTATAAAATATAAAAATAACTAATTTTATAATTATATCTTTTAGAAATGTATTTATGATATTTATACTAATTTAGCTCTATTAAAGATAAAAAGACAACACATCTTATATTTGCCTTTACAAAATTTTACAATGTGCCCAACTTTGTTGCAGTTGTAGCATTTAACATTTGATGGTTGTGTACTTCCCTTGTATACTCTGAATCTGCATTTGTCATACTTATGTCCAAAAATGTTGCATATTTAACAATGACCATTAATTGGTCCAGTTCTTCCATTGTTTTGATTATTCATGAATTGACTTCTACATTGACTAGATTTATGAGCTACATTTTTACAGGTAAAGTACTGACCTGAGAAGAATCTAATGTTCTGATGTATTTGGCTTTTGCATTCTATTGTCTTATGTCCAAATTTATTGCAATAAAAACAAAAACCATTAATTCAAACCCTAATACTAGTTGAAACCCTAATCTTAACCATAATACTAATCATGTTGTAAACCCAACCCTAAAGGAATTCCTAAATCCTAACCTATATCCTATCCCTAACCATAATACTAACCTACCATAAATGCAACCCTAACTCTAACAATAATCCTAACGCTAATTGTAATCAAAATCCTAACTCTAACCCTAATTCTAACAATAATCTCGATGCTAAATCCAAAACCCTATCTTAATCCTAACCCTAACCCTAATCCTAACTCTAACTTTAATTATAATACTATAACCATGATGTCAACCCTTACACTAACCATAGTCCTAAACCTAAACCCTAATCCAAAGATTATCCTAATCATAACCATAACCAAAAGCTAACCATAACCCAAATTGTAAACCCCACCCTAATAATTTAACCATGACATAAACTTAAACCCTTATCCTAACATCAACTCTAAACCCTAACCCTACCTAAAATTTAAACTATGATTTAAATGCTAAAGTAACATAATTATACTCTTAAACCCTAAACTCTAACCCTACAAATAATACTAACCATGATGTAAACTCTAACCCTAATTATAAACCCTATCTATGATGTTATATCTAGCTCTAATAATAATCTTGATGCTAAATACAAAATCCTATCCTATTCCTTACCTTAAACCCTAACCCTAATCAAAACTCTAACCTTAACTGTAATATACTAATCCTAATCCTAACCCTAACCCTAATATAGTTATATATTAAAATTTATATAATGTCTTCCATGTTGCATCGCAACTGCTACTAGCTTATATATACTTATTATATATAAAATACGCCGAGAGATATCCTTCTTGAGGCACCTATTTTCATCGAATTGCAAGGTTTGTGTCAGCATTAGAATTGATGAAAATAGGCACCTCAAGAAGAATATCTCTCAGCATATTTTATATATAATAAGTGTATATAAGCTAGTACATACTTATCTGAAATGTCTTTTAAAAAATAAAAATAAAAAAATCTATTGATTTTACCATTATAAGAAATTTTTTAACATCAAAGTTTCCTCGTCCATGTTGTTAAGAGTATATATATATATATCCTTGAAATGAAGACCCGTTCCATGAGAAGATCATGCTTGTGGACACGCAAATATCATGGGGTCATTACGCCATACAAGCACATTAATATTAAACTGAATTGTCTGAGCTAATTGCAGGTAAACCGAATTGAAACCCTAACATGATGACGCGTATATCTGATCCCATTACCTGTCATCTACTGTATTGTCATTCAAAAGATTCCTCATGTGATCTTCATTTCTCTGGACACGAGCCCCATGGCGAAGACCATTCTTCCGTCCCTGCAAATCGGTCATATTCGACCTGCCAATCCGCTTCTACGGATATTCCGGTCTCTCCCGCAAGAATTTTCTGTCAAATTGTTCAATATTATCATCTTGCGTGCGTAGACTTGAATAAAACAAGTATTAAACATTTTTTCTTCAAAGAGTAACCCTATCTGTCATGAAAATACAATATTAGGTTACCTGATTGAATGCATGTATCAATCTGTCAATCCATGACGTCATTGAACGGGCCGTATGGCGATTTGAATGCTATTTTTAAAGCTTTCGTATGAGATTGCCAGCTTTAAACCACGGAGTTTACCAAAGTTGAACGGCGCGTCATCATCGCAACTTTACAAGCCATTGGTACCTGTACAGATCGCCGAGTGTATTCTACACGAAATAAAGCAGTCAATTCTATGAAAACGTAGAGGAGAAGTGACGATTTTAAAGTGTACAGAGTCAAACCCCGATGATCTAGCTGAATGGACAGACGGCTTTCAATCGCTTAGGGTTAAACCATTTCTCATGATTTTGAGATTTTTTTTATCATCGACGGAATTCAACGGTAAATCACAGAAAGAACAGTTAAATTTATCAGATATCACGATGGATCGATGAAATTCGCTGCTTAATTGCAGAATCAACCGTCAAAATTTACATGATATCATCGATGGAACGATGGAATTCATTGCTAAATTGCAGAAACAACAACCAAAATTATAAGCTATCATCGATAGATCCATGGAATTCACTGCTAAATTGCAGAAACAACAGTCAAAATTTACATCATTTTGCCGATGGATCGATGGAATTCACTGTATCTATGAGCGTCTGTGTTTTAATGGCGGTATGAACATATTTAGGGTTTTTTGGGGGATAAAATATAATTTAAACTTATTTATATATTTATAAATGAAATATCTTATATTTGAAAACAAATTTTAAATAAATAGCCGTCACCAAAAAAATTGCTTGACAGGCAGGTCGACCGTCAAATTTACTTTCCAACACATTGATATTGTTGAAAGGGATAAGGTTGTTTAGGTCACACGTCCCATTATAACTTGGCTTGTTTGGACAGTGAAAGCAGGTAATAAGTTTAAGGTTAGGTGGTGAAAAGATTTGACAATGAGCTTTAACGCTTAATTTAATCTTCAATGAATACTTCTTGGAAAGGGGGAGGAATATGGGGTAATAAATATGGTTTTTTTAATAAAAATAAAAAAAATTAATAGGTAGAATTTCATTAGATCTGTATTCTTGGATCAGAATCTTATGGGAGAAATGTTTATTTATTATTATTATTTTATGAAAAAGATTTAATACTATCTAGAGAGTTGTGTAGCTACAAATATTTAGGATCATGAAGAACATTCAACTTCACCATAGCAAAGATTCATTGAACTTGGTTGGCACGAGTTTTTAAATTGATGGAAAACACATTGTTTTTTTGTAATTATGTTTTAATAAATGTTGCTTATATCTTTTTTATTAGATATTTTTTTAACTCGTTATTCTAGTTTGACTATTTTGCAAATATTTTATTCATATGGTTGAAAATAATAATTATAATAATGTTAAGATATAATTTGTGAAATGAATTTATCATAATAAATTAATCATAATTGGTGATGTTCATATTCGTATAATCATGGGCTTATAATATAATTTAAGAAGATGACTAATTTTAATTTATATAAAAATAAAGATGATGACAAATGAATATATGATTTAAAGTATTTTTAGTTATACTATGACTATGTCTTAGCATGACCAAGCCATCATATAACAATGTGATATGTACATATATTAGGAATGTATAAAAGGAATAATACGATAAGAATTTGTGAAATATGTACTTGTTAGCAAGTTTGAGTAAAATTCTTTCTGTCTATACAAATGACTTTAGTCTTCTCATGCGGCTCACTTGATTGGACTAATTTCAGATTTGGGATGTGACAAGTAATTTGTATAGTTTCTACCAATCACTTGACCTATATTGTAAGTTTTCCTCTTCCATTAGTTTCAATAAGGAACAAATTTTATCTATAGAGACGTGAGGACACCTAATTTAAAGATAAGATCACTACAAGAACTTGTGGACAACAAAATTTCTTAAAAACCTAGGCAAAGGCGGTCTTGAAAGTTACATAAAGGTTATATTTTTTCCACATTTTTTTTTATCTTATGACTTTTAAATATTTGACAAAAGAGATTGTAAATGATCAAGTTTTAGAGCCAAGGTGCATAAATTTATGACTTCCTAAAGGACTAGATAGATTTACCAAGAGATAGGCTAGTGGAGGTAGAGAAGTCGCATCCTTAATATGATTACCATAGTTAAAATCATCTTCAAAATCAATCAAAGAGAGAATGTCATTATACTTTCCTTCCCAGAAACAAAACATCCTTCTTCTTAGAAGTAGTGATTTTACCAAGTAAATGGTTGCAAGGTTTATTTTATTTATTTTCATTTTAATTAACTTGTCTAAGGTTAGATCTCTTTTATGTCTTGAATAATCTATAGAATATTAGAAATTTTTAAATTTAAGACTTGTTATATGTATAACATTTTTATTAATCAATTTCCTTATTTTATCCTTCTTATCTCTGTAGGATTTGAGTTTGTGTTTATGGAGAAGATTCATTGTCATGGGCCGCCTTTTCTTTGAGAACTATTCATCTCAATCATAATGTGGCTCAACATCAAATTACCCATTAAATATATATTGGTACTATAGATAAATAATTATAATAAGGAGAATTATTATGATAATGAGGCACATGTGGAAAAAATAGATATTTAAAATCTTTCTATCACAATAGAGATTCACTACTTTAATTGGTGTTGTTTCTTCTAAATAATAGTTGATACTCTTAATAATTTTTCAATTAATAAGATCATCGGATTACTATACTTAATATGCATTTTTCTATTGTTAGTCAAATAAAAATAATTTGTGGAGTTTGTAGAAGTTTCCAAAGTATTTGTACATTTAGCAATTTGTTTTGGCTCCTCAATTTGTTTGTAGTTATTGAGAATGTAAGCTTGTTGCTAGAAAAAAAATTATGATATCAAATATAATGTTAATTTTTTTATATTTATTAGTAATTGTAATGGTAGAAAATGAGTTCACTAGTTTATGCATGCAAATAGGAACTAGACCTATTTCTCTTAATTACATTAAAGAAATGTATCTACTTGGCTCAAATTTAAATATGATCACAAAGGATTTGGGAAAAAGTTGGACCAACCATCCTTGTTTGAGTTGAGAATGACTATGCAAAAGGTGTGAGTTAGATGCAAGATATAGGGTCGATGAAAAATTGAGAGTTTTTAACATGCATAGAAACTTTTAGAATAGATACATAGACAAGAGTTACATATTTGGAAAGAGGAGATATAAAGGAACTTGTGTCTAAAATTGAAGCTAAAGTTAGGAGGTTAATGTCAGGTGTGGTGACCTGGAGCTAGGAGTGCCAGATGTGGATGAAAGTTTTGTTTCCAAGAGGAAGATGTTGCTCAAAACCTTCCTTGAAAATTTTAACAAAAGTACTAGACATTGTCAGGTAGGGTGACTTGGCCTTGCTTTTTGGATCTACACAAGCTCAATATGTAGGTCTCTACAAGATTTGTCCAATTCTAAATTTGTGTATTATGATTTTTCCACCTGCACATATAAAGAAGATAAAATGTTGGGTTGATGGGGGTTTGCCTAGCTCAAACCCAAATTTTGGAATTAATTGAAAAGAAATGTGCTTGATTTGAATGCTTTGAAGTAGAATGTTGAATCTTATACCTCATACTTGTTGATGCAATGTTCTTTGAATATGATTATAATTGTTGATGCAATAACATAACATGACATAAAGGAGATCAATCACGAAAACATGCTTTCGTGAAGATTATTGTAACTTGCTTATCCAAAATGCTTAGATCTAAAGAGGACTTGAAGGATATGATGGGATGAAATTTTGTCTTGAGTATATGCTCGATGTTAGGAATAAGGTGTCTCAACCTTGGATAATTCCTATTCTTATTATTTGTTTTGTAAAATGTATTTCTTGCAAATAATGTAATTAAGTGTGAGTGTACATGTCTAGCTGGCATGTTGATGTGTCACTCCACTTGATGTGTCGGCATCTTGAATTGTGTGTAAGGAGATCATGGCTGAAACGGCTATGATGGATTCCTATGACACGTAAGAGTTATTTCTAGAAGGTTCTATGACGGGTGAAGACATGCAATGACATGTGGCAACTGATAAAAAAATTTTAGGGTTCCTATTTTCTCAGAGAATGGTAAAACCCTAATGCGGCTATCTTTGGAAGTTGCCCTAAAAAGGAAAGCGCATGATATAAGCATTTTTTAGGGTTGCAGACAGATATATAAAAAGAGTGTATTGTTGGTATGGTCGGGTGCTACTGGATTAGTTTTTGTGGGTCGATTGGCTCCTAAAAGAACTTGCATTGCAAGTGTGTTGTAACCGTTGTGTTGAAGATAATACATTGTGCAGGTTTTGGAGTGCTGGGGTTTTTTACCGAAAGGTTTTCCCGAGGGTAAATCATTGTGTCATTC
>MU226740.1:2277178-2298550 GCA_018584345.1 Thuja plicata | reverse complement strand
CGGGTTTTGAAGACCGAACGACTTGAACGGGTTTATGAACTTGAAGTTGAAGTTGGACAGAACTTCAACTTCGACTTCAAGATAGGGGATTGACTCATGCATTCTTTTGAAAAGTATGGGGGTAACATAACCCTTGTCCACTAGCTGTCCAACACTCAACAAATTATGCTTAAGTCCGTCAACAAGCAACACATTGTCAGTATTAGTTTTTCCATCTAGAGAAATAGATCCAACTCCAATGATAAGCTTAGGAGTATTGTCACCAAATCTTACAACACAACCATCATAATTTTTTAGGTTAACAAACTTATTTTTATCTCCATTCATATGGTGTGAACAACCACTATCTATAACCCATTCGGATTTATTTTCAACACGAGATACTAAGGCTCTCTCTTCATGTATAGGTTCATTATCCTTAATAGTAATAAATCCAATCTCATCATAGTCAATAGCTTCATCATCAGAAACACCTTCACTAACATAATAACATTACTTGTCCTTTGAATACTTAGATTTGTAAAATTTAGGTTTGTGGTTTGACACCCTTGTAGGACATCGAGATGCAAAATGACCTGTCTTGTTGCATGAAAAATATTTCAAAGGTAAATTTCCTTCAAATTTACCCTTACCTCTCTTTTCTCTTCTAGCAATCAGGGCTACAATTTCATCTAGCTTTCTTTCTACTTCTTGTATCTATTCCCATTCATCGGCATATTCTCCAAGTTCTTTTCTCAAGTCACTACTATTGATGTTCGCAATTCCTGATAAGGTCTTTTGTTTCTATGCATAGTAGCCTTGCATGCTTACTCAACTTTAGGTAGAGAATCTCCCAGTTCCGCAGCCTCAAAAGTAGTTAGTTTCCCAATCAATATTTCTTTATTGAAGTTTGTTGTCAAAGGTATAATATTTTCTATAGCTTGTACTTTAGTTCTGTATACATGTGTCAGGGATTTGAGAATATTCACAATCACTTCTACCTCACTGTAAGTACCTCCAGAGTTCCCAATGCCAGTAACAACTTCAGTAACTCTCTGTGCATATGCTCTAATGTTCTCATCATCTCTCATTTTCAATGTTTCCATCTTTGTCTTCCAGTTCTGTAACTTTCCCTGCTTTATAAACTTATCTCCTTCATACAATGCTTCCAATCTTGTCCAAATTTCATGTACAAAATCTAAATCTTTTACCTCAGTGAATTTGCCTTCAAAAAGTGCGCTCATCAATGCTTCTCTTGTGACCATGTTAAATAAAAATAACTTCTTTTCATCTTCAATAGCTTTATCCAGTTCATCCTCGGCTTTCATCTATTCCTTTCTTTTAGTAATCATCCAGTAGTTGATTCCCAAACATAGCAAATGTGTTCTCATCTTGTTCTTCCAACTGTCAAAGTTTTCAAGATCAAATTTTGGACTATCCTTCCTATAGTAAGCCATCTTTAGGATCACCTCAAGTTCTTAATCTTTCTCTGTAAGGACTAGTAGCTCTAATACCAATTATTAGGAATAACAGTCCACCAACACAACTGAGAGGGGGGGGGGGTGAATCAGTTGTGAGACAGATTATTAAACATTAAACTTTATAAACCAAAACTTTAATCCAAATGATAACATAGTAAATGCCAATGCAATACCACAATTATTTATTGTAGAGAAAATCATGTTAAAGGTAAAACCTCGGTGGGAATTAGCACCCACAAATAATGTACTGAGAGTATAGTATCCCTGTTAAAAGATTTAGCCCTATTAGGAGCTTATTAATGCATTATAGTACATAGTCCATGTTAAAGGATAGACCATGTTAGGAGTCAAGAGAAATAGTGGGCTCACTGCCCAGGCACACTGCCTAAAGAAGGTTAAAGCCACCCTCAAGGACTTACAGTCTGAAATACAAGTGTATATAGAAAATATACAATCCAGTGAACTGTTTGATAGCAACTGTCTTTTCTTGATCAGTTCCAATGAAGTACACTAATCATATCCTCTACTCTACATCTAGCAGAAAATCAAGCTCACAGCTTCCACACTTCTTTGTCTCTTAATTTGCCTCTTCAGTACATACACACACTTATTTTCAAAAGAAAAGACCTCTCATATATACCCTATTACAATAATTGATTAGGTCAGCCAATTAGGCTTTCCCAATATACAAGTAATTACTTAACCCCTTGCTAAGATACACATGGTACCTATGATAAGTAAACATAAATTATAATTCATCAAATATAATCCAAGATCCGTAATCTACGCTCGCAATCCACAATACACGCTACATCTCTAAAGTCATCTCCAAATAGGTCTCCTCCAAAATACAAGCCATAGCTGACGTCACCAACAATCATACGACTTGTGACCCATAAAAAACATTCATTAACATGTCTTATGTCATCCCTTAATCTCGCATAACCTGAATCATTATCGCTTGTAAGATATACTCAAAACACAGAGAATCGCTCTATCAAACATCACTGTCACAGTCCACTATCCAGTCTTCACTAAAACATCTATAACTCGTCCAATATACAATATTAAGCCAAGCGACATTATAAATAAGATCTCCATACATCCTTCTACACATCATCAGCTTCGCTCATTCTGATTCATCTATATAGTATTCGTACACTTCTGCCAGTCCTTATACAATAGTAATAACCAGTATGTTCTTCCTCCAAAGAAAAATATGTTGACATCAGTGAAAAAACATGAATGCCAACAACATCAGTAGTAGAAAATTCCAACAACATCCAACATATAGAAGTAGTAGCTATACACATACGACTGACCTAAACATTTAGACACCTTGAAATCTTGTTTCTATACTTTTGCAATCACATGCGACACATGAAAAAAAAATACAAAGAAAATGAATGATTAATATTCAGAAATATCTAAGGATCTACTCTATGGTGTAACATTCATTTCAAGATGCTTAAATTTTAAGGCGAAGATCTTGTGCCTAGGCTATATTAGGATCTTTGGATTCATTATAGCAATTGGAAAGTGCCAAATAATATAATGGCATCAAGCAACACGCCACTCAAAATACTCTTATTATATTGGGTTGTAGTATCATAAATTATAACCCTTTACAATTTTACACTCCTTTTTGGATCCCTTCTTTAGTGTACCCTCTCATAGCTCATTTTCAAGTCTGTTTTTGGTCTTGTCACAACCAAATTGTCATCATATACTCATGAAGTGACCTGATCCTATGTCCCTGGCATGTACACTTTACAAAAAACTTTAGTTTTCCATTTTCTAGGGGGACTATGGCACTTAATGTCATAGTCCTAGTGAACTATTCTAGTTAGCTCCATAGACCCTCAAAAAGGGGCCCAAATTCAAACGTGTTTGAGCATCATTCCCACCATTTGTAATATAATCTTGATATTTTGATATGACCATTAGAAGTCAACCTAAATGTGAAAATAACTCGAGAACCCTATATAAAGGCACAATCTTGAATTCATTTAACCATCTTTCATGATCTAAAAGTTTCATTAAATAATTCAATTCCTTTATTAAAGCTTAGATTTGAGTACAAGAAGTGTCAAGCTACAACTAATTATCTTCAAGTATGTCTTCATAATGGATTTAACTATCATTTATCATTGCATCACATATTCAACACTTGGAAGACTTATCTAAAGATAATTTAATCACCGCCATTATCAATCCCAAGATAATATCATTTTAATTCAATATTTAGCCTTTACCCTACCAAGGGTTCACTTGGAGGACTTATCTAAAGAGAATTGAATCACCGCCATTATCAATGCCAAGGTAATATCATTTTAATTCAATATTTAGCCTCTCTCTCTCTCTCTCTCTCTCTCTCTCTCTCTCTCTCTACACACACACACATACACAACACAACCATTTTACCCTCTTCTCTTTTTACAAGTTACAAATTAGACACTGCAAATTTATAGATTTGCAAAGAGCAGACTGAGGCAAATAGTTCCAAATTTTAAAAATGCATAAACCCTTGGTCTATGTTGATTTGTGTATGTAGTTGACACTTTTTGGTTGAATTTCGGAGGGAATGATTTACACTCTCTCTCTCTCTCTCTCTCTCTCTCTCTCTCTCTCTCTNNNNCTAGACACACACACACACACACACACACACACACACACACACACACACACACACACACACAACACAACCATTTTACCCTCTTCTCTTTTTACAAGTTACAAATTAGACACTGCAAATTTATAGATTTGCGAAGAGTAGACCGAGGCAAATAGTTCCAAATTTTAAAAATGCATAAACCCTTGGTCTATGTTGATTTGTGCATGTAGTTGACACTTTTTGGTTGAATTTCGGAGGGAATTATTTACAAGGCATCCTTTTAAATAATCTAAAGTTTTAGCTGACACGAGCACCTCTAGGTCTATGCCATCTAGCATAGTTGGCCAACACTTTTAGCTCCATATTTAATGATAGGTTCCTCTACATCTCATTTGCAGATATTGTACTTTTGTGTTAGAATTTTGAT
Source organism: Thuja plicata (assembly GCA_018584345.1). Classification (NCBI taxonomy): domain Eukaryota; kingdom Viridiplantae; phylum Streptophyta; class Pinopsida; order Cupressales; family Cupressaceae; genus Thuja; species Thuja plicata. The sequence continues at coordinate 2,294,049 of MU226740.1, read as the reverse complement.
ATGCATATGTATATTTATACTAAATATTGTCAAATTTACATCATTTTATCTAGTTATTACATATTCAAATCAAATAAAAGAGAGGAAAGGATAACATACAACATCCTAATATCCTATGGGATTGAAGTTGGATCTTGTTGTCTATTTCCTCTAATGAATGATATTAATTTGGATCTTAGTTTATATCTCTAGGATAGGATCCAGTTCAATACATTTCATTGGAGAATTGCAAGAAAAATAGTTTTACATGGTAAAAACAAATATAGTTTATTAAAAATGTTTGAGCTAATTGAAAAATTAAGAATGTTAAATGCAATAGTAACACATCATAAGCAGTTACTTATAAATGAATTATCAATTGTAATAATATTTTCCTAGGATAGTTCTTCAAAATCTTAAATTTGAATTTAAAGAAAGAGTGCATTTTACAATTTACTTATACCACAAAAAAACAATTGCCTAAAGATTCTCAAAGATTTTTTATAGAAGAAAATGTGCATGCACTCTAAGTTATTTGAAATGAATCTATACCTTACACTATTCAATTATTTGATCTCCTTGAATACATGTCCTAAAAATTGTACATTGTTTTATATCAAAATTTAACTGCGTAGTTTTGAATTAATCTTTATCAACATAAATTTCATGAATAAGTGGTTCACAAAAACTTATCTGATCTATTGTGCTTAAGAATGATTTAATTAATATTCATTAAAGATAGATGATACTAGTGAAAGTGAAACTCAACCATCTTAATTTTATAGAGAAGCACTAGTCAGAACACTACTCTAACTTAAATACACTTAACCATAAGATTTCCCTAAAATTAAATCTCTTTGTTATACTGCTAACCAAATATTCAACAAATATAAATATTTCACTATAAATCTCCCTAAACTCATCTTTTATCCTTGTTCACTAAACTCATGTGTTCCCCTTGTCCCCTAAACTCATATTATTTGGAATAAATCGACACCTTACAGTGTCTATCATTTGACCTCCTTGAATGAATATCCTAAAAAATATATAATTTAATTCATATCAAAATTTAATTGCATAGTTTTGAATCAATCTTTATCGAACTATATTTCATGAATAAGTGGTTCAAAAAAACCCATCCAATCTATCATCCTTATGAAAGTTTAATTAGCATTCATTAAATATAAATAATAATATTTAGAGTAAAACTTAAAAAAACATCATAACTTTGTAAAGCTAAGCGAGCTTAACCTTGGAGGGAGCTCCATGGTTAAGTACACTTGAGTTGGTATACTTTTGGGGTGGGTGATCTGGTAAGGTCCAATGATAGACCTTTGTGAGCATCACCTAGATGTAATGAGTGTTAAGTGTAACATTCATTGTCACAAGAGAGGGGTTCTCGTGAACCATTACTCATGAAACATGGGTCAATGTGTTTTACTCAAAATCTACAAAGTTGAATTATAATACTAATATCATATTATCACAGCTTTGTTAAAAAAACACCCATCAAATTATTTCTTAGTAACATCATAACATCACAACTTTGTTAAAAATTCACCCATCAAATTACTTCTTAGTAATATCATAATATCACAACTTTGTAAAGAAATCACCCATCAAAATACTCAGACAACATTTTTTTTCTTTTATACTATAAAATATTTGAAACTCAATACCATCTAGGTGCCTAAATCATAGATTTTTCCATTAAACCAAATGCCCTTTAGAAATACACTTAACCATAAAATTTATCTAAAATTAACAAAAAATTCAACATTCACTATAAACTCCCTTAGCTCTTTTACTCTCATTTTCCTTGCACTCATTTATTCCCCTTTTTCCCTAAAACCATATCTTCTCCTCAACAAGATAGTTGTATGCACCCTTTAAAAGTTCCTCATACCCATCTACTACATGCTATAATATGGAAAAGTCGAGTCAGGATGGTAGGAAATGATATCAGGAAAAGAGTCCTCTCCAAGGAAGTTAACCCTCATACTTATGGTGTCTCAAAAATCCAAAAGATGGGAATTCCTCTAAGACCCATCATGGAACCATTGATTCACTTACCTACAATCTCACTTTCTACCTTGCTAAACTTATTTTCCCCCTCATAAGAAACTCCAACTTTCAAATCAAGAACACTTCCCACTTTGTTGATTTCATCAAAGATAAGAAGCTTGACAAGAATGAAATTCTTGTCAGTTTTGATGTTGCATCTCTCTTCACCAAGGTCCCCATTTTTGACTCCATAAAACTCATTATATAGAAGTCTAGCATGAGATCAATAACCTAGTTGAGTTGTGTCTCTGTTCCACCTTCTTCACATTCCAAGGTTCTTTCTATGAACAAGTGGAAAGTGTTTCCATGGGTTCCCCCTTATCCCTTATCATGACCAAAATCTACATGGACTATTTTGTAGAGGTTTCTCTCCAATCTTTCTCTCTCAAAACCAAATGGTGGAGACGCTAGGTCGATGACACCAACATTTGTTGGCTAAATGGTCATGAGAAACTTGAGGAGTTCCACACACACTTAAATATTATTGCCTCTTGCATCTTGTTCACCAAAGGGATTGAAGCTAATAATGAACTTCCCATCCTTGATATTCTACTCATGAAAAAGGATGATGATTCCTTAGCTTTTCATGTCTTTTTAAGGAAACCCATATTGACCTATACTTTCACTCTTCTTCTCATATCCACTAGCTCAAACAATTGGTTTCCTCAAAACCTTAACCTATAAAGCCTTTTTGATTTACAATGATGAGAACATTGATCAAGAAATTTCCCATCTTACCCATGTCTTCAAATTAATTGGTTACAAAAGTAAATACATTGATAGAGATATTGAGCATGCTAGATCTTGGGTCTCCTCCAAATGTGGACTTGTCTCAACCCTTTCTACCTCCCTCTTTCATTCAGTTGCTCTTCCTAATGTTGAAGATGTATCCGAAAAGATATCAAAGATCCTTCTTAAAAAATGCCTACATTGCACTTTCAAACCCATCCACACTATCAAAATTTTATCCCTTCCTCCAAGGACCCTCTAGACCCATTCCTTAATGTTGGTGTATGCAAATTAGTTTGTTCCTATAGACTCCTATGCATTGGCGAAACATATCACTTTATTGATACTAGAATCAAAGAGCATTGCGTGGACATGAGACATGATCATGTCCTAAACTTGTCGAGCACTCTTCCAAGACCAAACACTATATCCCTTTGGAAGAGACTCAAATTCTGGTTAAAGAGAACAACTACTTCAAGAGAAATAACGCGCGCGCACACACACACACACATGTTGTTTTAAAAAAACTTGCTTCTGCATTTGTGCGCGCACGCACACACCTGTGTGCATTTTTTATTTTTATTTCATTTGTTAATTTATTATCATCCTTGTATTCTTTCTTTTAGTCTTAACGCTATATTTTGTCTTTTTTTTTGTCAAAGTTTGGTTTCCTTTCCTTCTTTCTAACATATTTTATGACTTAGGTGTAAGTTTCATGTAGTTAATTTTTTATAATCTATTTGTTTGTGAGGTCAAGTTTGCAACTATTCTTTCACTTTTCTCAGTTCTTCTCTTTTGCTAGTGATTTCATCCTGGTGATGGATCATGCAATATGATAAAAAACATTAACGATGAAAACTTCACATAGTTTAATCTAGAAATGAGAAAATCTAACATCATAGACTTGGGAACTACATAGCTCTAATTATTTATTTATATTATTTATTGTATTATTGTAATATTATTAGTATTTGTCGTTAGGCTAGATACTATTGCAATGAGTTTTTATGTCCATTGCAATTTTTGAGGCAAATTTTTAGGATACAATACCTCATGAATTTTACATTGTTTAATTTATAATTTTAAGACTATAAGCCTTTTGTTTTTCAATTTATTTTTAAAATCTTATTAGAATTAAAAATGATGTATCATTTTAGCTATTATCTTGGACTAGATGAAATAAATCTTAAATTTATTTAAATTCACCCTATTTTTTTAATATCATCAACTATGTCTTATTTACTACTATGTCATTTTTAAAATCTAAATAATTATTATATTATAATTAAAAATATATATTATTATTCATAAATTGTAGATTATGCAAATTATATATTAAATAATTATCATTAATAAATTTATGAAGATTATTTTATAGGTTTTAGAACTCTATTATTATTAAATTATTATCTTCTAAAAAATCTATTATACTTTATTAAATTATATTTAATATTATGACTATAATTAATATTAGGCAAATACTTAGCCACTATGTGGCACTTGTTTATTACGATATAACATGGGTCAATGTGTTTTACTCAAAAACTACACAATAGAAAATATCTCCTATATTATGTCTATTATTTAAATTTAATGCTAAGTAAAATTTGACTAGTTATTAGGGTTAAATTAAAATATTATAGTAAGTTTTATAACTATTTGTTAGATTTTAATTAAAATATTATATAGATATTATACTATATATTTTTCTAAGATATATAATCTTATAAAATTATATTAAAAGTGGGGTTCATCACATAATGTGATGGTTAAGTGGTTGCATTATTAATGGTGCAACTAAGGCTGAAATCCCCACAAGGCTCACAATATGTTCATGTTGTGACTCTCTTGGTGGACGTGTCATTGGTGGATGTGAAGGAGGAGAAGGAGAGGAGTGATAAGGATATAAGTGGTGGGACGAGGGTTTCCCCGTTGTAATTAAGGATAAGTTAATGCTTCAGTGTGTTCACGAGGAGTGATTATCATCGATTAAAAATATATTATATTAAAAATGTATTTTATATTATATTAAAATATAATATATAATATATTTTATGTTGTATTAATTATCCAGTGTCATCAAGATCCTCCTAAAAAATATGTATAATGTTTTAATTTAACCCTAAAACTAGTTATGGAATTTACTTTGCATTAAATTTAAATAATATAATTAAATAATTATTATAAAATCTATAATACAGATAATTAATATAATATAAAATATAATATTTAACTAATTAATGTATTATAAAATATATATTTTAATATAACTCCTAAATTATACAATATAATATATTATATGCTTTATATATCTTATAAAAATATATATTTACGCCAAAGGCATTATTTATTTGAATTGGACGGGCTAATTTTTAACATCTACAACAAACGATGATCTAGATGATATGAAAGACAATGCAATCTATCTTGACTGTAGGAATTCCCCCATTTCTCATTACTTGGTTTCTCATGTTGTGGCACATGGAATTGAATATTCACTGCCACACATAAATTTAATAACAAATTCATGTGTGGGTGATCCCACAATAGTGGATTACACTTTTTTGCCTAAACGGACATTGAAGTCTACATTTTGAAAAAAAACTTTCAGATTCAGATGCATATTGTCGTTAAACCGTTCGAAATCAGAAGATGAAGTAAACTAGAGTCTTTTAGGATTTTCTATCTAGATTATAAATGTATTTTTTTTCTTTCTTTTTGAATTTATTTGAATGATTTTTTTTTCTCCCACTAAAACTGCTATGTTGCTAAAAACGTCATTTTCAAAAAGTTACATTGACTTCATATAGCATAAATTTTTTTCTAAAATATATATCAATGCGCTTCTTTTGAATTTGGTTTTGTAACATCCATACGGAGGGCATGCAATTGGTTTGATGACATTATCATGATTATTGCATATTTTATGAACGTTTGAAGTAGAGTAAACCGTAATTTTGACATACCTTGACTACATAACTTATAACTTGTTGTGTATTTATCGAAATTCAAATTTTTTTTTGATAGAAAGAAGACTCAAAGCCGGAGGGCACTGTTATTTTTCATTTTTTTCTCTTTTCTACTATTTTTCATTGAACGTCAAACTTGGAGGTTTATATTCGATAAAAAACCTACATTCGATGCACGTCAAAAAACATAGACCTAATTATTTCAAAAATTGTCAAATCTATATTCGTTAGAAAGATCATTCATAGTACTTGTGCAATGAAAAAGGACGTCTCCCTATTCTTCCATTTGAGCCCAGTGCTTGAGCCCCGAAGCCATGAAAGCTGCAGATTTCTGTTAGCCTCTGCAAATGGCCTCTAATCAGAGGGTTTCGATAGAAACTAATTAGTTTTGATCGAAACTACTTTCTATCGAAAGTAATTGAGTGAAATTTCCACATTCAAGGACTTTCGATAGAAAGTACTTTCTATCGAAAGTACTTTCTAAATCCGCCTTCTTTGCGAATTTCAGGAGGAATTTCCTCCTCCGAAAAAGTGTAACCCACTATTGTGGGTTCACCCGTGTATCCAAACCTTCGACTTGCACAATGTCCACCAGTCCAGACATTCATCACTATAATCCTCTTCTCTCACGAGACTCTCTTTAGTTGGGCTTACACAAATTCAGGGGCGAAGATGCCAAGGATGCCAACATGGTTGTATATGTCTTAGAATGTGCGGAAACCCCATTGCCAAACTGAAATTATTGAATGGCCTCCATTTGTAGTAGTGTGGAATGACAAACAACAAGGCCTCCTGCATGTTTTTGTTGGCCTTATTTGAGCTTCACATCAATCTACAATCCATTCATGGAATCCCTTGATTGCAGGCAATGCACAAAATGCTACTATTGAAAAGGCTTAGAAACATTCAAGAAATTACAATTGGCAGGTGTGAAGCCAGTCTTTGCAACCTTTGCCAACATCCTCCCTGTCTAGGCCAAAGAGATTTGCAATAGACATACATCAAAGGAAAAAGGATAGGTTTTTTTTTTAAATTTGCAATTGCATAGGTCTAGTATGCATAATGTGGAAGTATAANATCTCTCTCTCTCTCTCTCTCTCTATATATATATATATATATATATATATATATAAACTCTTTGTCTTCTCTATCACTCTTTTACACTTTCACTCTCTCTCTTTCTATATTCCTCTCTATCTACTTTCATGGCTATTACTTTCCCAAGAGTTACTTTGATACGATACATGTAGATTGTGCATATATTGATACATAATTCTTTTTCTAATACATATGTAGGTAATACACTTACTACTATAATTAAATTTAACTTCAACTAAAGACTGCCAAATAGATGAAGGACTGTAACTTCAATGTTAGTTTGATAGTTATGGGCAATGTGGAGGCCATTTCATTTGCTTTGTTGTCCCTTGTAATGAGCGAGACACGACATTGGGATGTGAGGTTGAAGAGGAGGAGAAGATGCCCTTTGTAGACAACATCCCACATCCACCACAAGGAAAAAAAAATTATAGTTTATTTAAATCTCTTATGGCATTGACAATAGTTTCAAATGGGTACCCCAAACAACTACATATACAAAGGACAATGGAAAAAATGGGAGAGAAGAAGCATGCAAAGGTAATTCGACTTGAGGAGCATAAGGTATACAGTGTTAGAGTTCATGGTGGTAATTCCCTACATATATTCAAAATGTCATCTTTATGCTCTACCAGTCAACAAGAAATCAATTTCTCTAAGCCAACATTAAAACATCTTCAACTTTGTATAATGTAAGCAAATTGAGCCACTATATCTCTTCATTATGTTCTACTTTTTAGATTGTACATTTTAATTTTTGTTTTATTACCATATTGAAGACAATGCATATCTTTAATTATTACATACCATAAAAAAAACATCTCTTTCAAGAATGATTTCTAATTGTTTTCTTAACAATTTTAAGCAAACCCCAATTTAAAAGTTCTTGAATGTACCTATTATACACCAAGATATAATTGCTAATATAACATAAGACACACTGAAAAAAACTATACTTATTATACACCAAGATGTATTGCTAATATAATATTATTACACCGTAGGCATTTTTTATGTGGAAATGTCCAACCTATTTTTTAGATCTGATGGTTACAAGTAACAGATTACATAATGACTGCCATTGAAACAATCGTATGCGTCTATAAGTTTAGAGGGGAGACGAGGACCTTATGTGTTTATTACAGGAAAAAAACAATCGATCGAGGTTTTTAAAAAGTAAAGGCCTTAGGAATGAGTCAGGTTAAAAATATTATTGCTCCAGTCAGTCAATATGAATCTGTCAATAGAAATGATTGAAAGTGATGGGCATACAAAGAAGTGTGTTAAGTATCTAGATTGTTTTCCTAACATGCATTGTTGGCGTGAGGGAGAAGTTAAAATGTCCAAATAAAAGCGTCCATTAAAGTCATTATAGAGAAATGAAAAATATCATCGACGTTGAGATCAGATTGTTTTAAAGGCCAGCGTACACTCCAATTTGATTAAAAATATCTATCCATCTTTGGCACCTCGGAACACAGAATTAAGTTTGTATATAACACTACTTTATTAATGATTGTTAGATATGGTGAGCTAAGTTTGAAACTGGCGCACAACTCTCAACTTTTGCATTAATTGGTAGAGGTCATTTGGCCATTTAGGATACAGCGACTGAGTTATACCATTTAATCCACATAATAGATTGTTTCTCGATGCCTTTAATACTGCACAACTACCTCCTTATCATGTTGGCTGCCTTGAAATTCCACTGCCTCCTCATCATGTTAACCGCCTTCATAGTCTATAAAAAGATTGTTTCACACAACACTTGTTTCACAGCTATTTTTGCCTAGATAGTTAGAAAATCTTGTAGATCTTGTACTTCATCGGTTTGAAGGATTTACGTTATACAATAAACGTTAAACAAGTGAGTACTCGGTCAACAATGAATACACTATTATATTCGTAGAAACTAATTTCTTGCCTTCATTTCTTTTGGGTTTGAAGTTTATTTGTCATCTTGTTTTGCTTAAAAAGTCTTAGCGCTATATGTTTTCTTCATTTTCTTCTTGTAAGTAATCACAAGTTTTCTTCTTATAAGTAATCATACGTGGATTTGCAGAGCACAAGGAAGAAATTCATCTGTTGAGATTTGATACCAGTCCTTTAAACTATTGGATTGAATTGCTATAAGCTCAAAATAAGTCAAACTGGGAATACATTTTAGTGGGCTAGTGTCCGAAATGGATAATTTATACATCTTTTTTACACTGCCAAAGAAGGCAGATCAACAAAAAAATACAAATTAGCAGCTAGAATCGGATGGAAGCAGTTGATTCTTTCTTGAGAAGAAATCCTTGGGTTGGGATCAGATAGTAGCAAGGAGGGGGGCACAGAAACAAGGCCCGAACTGGCTTTCAACACTGAAGGGGCAGTGTTGGCCTGAGGGTTAAATTCAGGTACAACTAAATTCATTACATGTGGCAGAGGAGAGGACCTAGAAGTCCTAACCTCATCTTTTCTGGGGGGAGGAGCAACAATGTATGAAGTGCTAGGGCTTTGATTGTTTGGCGAGGATATGAAGCAATCCTTTGCATTGTCAATATATTTAACAGGAGAGATCTGAATATCTCTGCATTGGTGTAAAAGTTGACTATCTCTGCATTGGTGTAAAAGTTGACTATCATTTTCATCTATTGAGAGATCTGCATTTGTTGATTGATATACTCCCTGTTCATTGAAGTCAGGTTTACAACTTTTGTCCGCTAACACTGACACACTGGGTGTGTGTTGGCTACCTTCCAATGTATCAAGCACTATTACAGATTGCATAAGCCCATAGTTCTCTGAATGATTGGCCCCTCCTAAAGATGTTGCTTCTGAGGGGGACCGGGGTGTTTCTTTCACCTCTTGAGTTGACAATGGGCTGTCAGTATTCCTCTGTTGAGAGTTGTCCATGGATTCTTTTGTAGACTTACAATTGTGTTTATAGATGTTCTGGCTGTCTAACACTTGAGATCCTACCTCTACCTTTGCGACCCTGTTAATAATCATATCTTCTTCAAAGTGGATTGATCATTGAGGTTGTCGTGTCTTGCTAGCTTCAATCATTTTGATCCATTCCACACTGTTGTTTACTTCAAGACCTTTGCCCTTCAGATTTACCTTAGTTGCTTCTAATGTCAGATTTGCCTCCTCTATCTCCACTTTAAGCCTCCATTCCCCTTTAGCCGACCCTAGCACAACATACTCAGGAATTTGATAACATTTTTGCACCTTAACCATGATCTTAGAATATATGTTGAAGTCATTCCTGTCTACCACCTCTTCAGACAGTAAAAATTTCCCTAAGTTATTTCCAATAATCTTCAAGGTTTCCTCATTTTTATATTCCCAGGGGAGGTTTGTAAGTTTTAACCAGACTGCGATATTTTTGACTTCCTCTCTATCTGGGTTAAAGTTACGTTTCCAGTCTTGGATGTAGATGCCTACCCCATCTAGTGAAAACGGTCCTCCTTTCAATATCCATTCCTCATCCAACTTTGTAGGGCACACCACTAAAAGGAACTCATTAGTAAGAGTTTTGAGTTCAAATTCCCCCCCTAGTTAGCCTCTATCCAGGTTTGAATTTTACCTAAAGATGGCCACAGTCCTAGCCATTTCATAAAAAAGCTTTTTCTTGAAGTTTAATCATAGATTCTTCCCATTGCACATTATTAATCAAAACAAAAGAAGTTCTAATCAGAATAGTGTCATTTACCTTATTAGTTGAAGAGTCTGTGTTGATAATGGGCTTGGATGTTCCGGAAACTTTAGGGCGCCAAAACTTTGCTTCAATCTGTTTGAAATGGAAGTTGTTGGGTGGTCTTAGGGTCTCATTCCATTTCCAATATGGTGGGTTTCTGCTTTACCTTCTCCTTCCATTCGTGCCATTGTCTTGAATCCTTAACGGGTCTTGTCTCAGGGGGTTCCATCCTGCCTACATGTTGCGATTGTTTCCTCGTTCACCATCTTGAGGCCTGAGGTTGTTGAAAGGGCCACGATTCCGATCATTACCTCCTCAGTTTGAATCTCCATTTCTTTGAAAACCCATTAACCTTTTGTTTCTGGTTGAAGCCCAAAGCAACCTGTTCTAGTTCCAATGTCATGAACACAATCTTGTCTGTGTCCCGAAATTGAGTCTATTTTTGTCAAATCCCCCGCCTCCATGGCTTTTTTCGCCATGACGGTTACCTTCAAAGCCGTTGTCGCTCTCCATTTCATGACAAATAATTTATAATATTAAATATAATTAATTAATTATAGTTATAATATTGAATATTATTTAATAAAGTATAAAATAATTTTAGTAAATGTAATAATTATTTAATATAAAATTTGTATAATGTAGATTTATGAAATAATAATATATCATTTTAATTATCATATAATAATTATTTTGATTTGGGTATTGTGTCAGAAAAATTGAATAAAAAATAGCAATGGACATAGTGCTTCCGATAAAATCAGTGTATATAAGACCTCAAATTTATTAGCCAATCAACATGAAGAAAAATAATTTTCATACTTTTTTTACTTAAAAATTTCACATATTATTCTTTTCAATCAGTTTATTAAAAAAAAAAAATCCTTTATGATATAAAAACAAAAAAAAAATTAGTCCAAAAAAAAAAAATAGTGCGTACCTGTTGCATACCAAGGTGCGATTGTAGTATTATTATATAACATAAGACACACTGAAAAAACGGTACGGCCCTGCCATAGCCACTCCAATACTTTTCCAACAAGCATATTCGATTCCCTATCCACTATCTTCCACGTCAGCACCACTACCCTTGGGTTTGGATTATCTCTTTAACATTAGCATCTACCTACGTTTTGTCCTTTTGTACGATTTTTACAAATTCTGCTCGGAATACGTTAAATTTTATTATATAGTTTTTAATTTTAGTTTTCTGTGTTCGCATAAGGTTGCATTAGAACCTAGTCTCCACCGGATCTATAGATGGTTGTGGGGAATGTAGTTCATACAATTTATCTAGGGGATTGATTATTTTATTCTCAAAAGTCAGTGGGGAGCTGTCATCAAAATTGATATAATCTTAATTTATTAAAATGGGTTTTTATTTGCCATTATGGATTATGGAATGTTCTAGTAGATGTGTAATTAAGATAATTGAAATCTATTTTATCAAAATCTTACATAATTTATTCAAATCAATTATAAGTTTAAAATAATAATAATAATATCTAATATAAAAAAGAATATATCTTGAATATACCTTACTAATGATGGATTTTTATATTGTCATTTTGAAAAAAAATTATTAAAGAAATTGATTTTTTTTTAATTTTTGCAATTTGGTGGCTCACTTTGTTACATCACATGTATTACAAATTAAATAATTTCTCAACCAACTTGATGACATTACATAGTTGCATTAAATCACTAGTATTATTGAAAATAATTGTAGTCCTTTAGAAACTTTCATGACAAATATTCCTATGAATTATCATAAAAAGGGATGAAAGAGAACATTTCTATTAAAGATTGTCATTAGCAAATCTGTCGTAAAACTTACAACAATGATTTTGTTTTTGTTTTTGTTTTCTATCAAAGTTTTAAAGATTGTCATTTAAAACATGGAAAATCAAATTCAACTTGATTTTGTTTTGGTTTTGGTTTTCTATCTAAGTTATAAAGATTGTCATTTAAAACATGGGAAATCAAATTCAACTTGAATCATGTAGCAACAACAAAAACTCTCTTGATTAAAAATGATTAGACTTCCTCATCAAAATTTTCAACATCAAACTCCACTTTAACCAAACCTAATAAAAATAAACAAAGAAATGCTTCTTGTGACAATATTTTAACTAGGTGGACTTCAATTCCCCAAGCATTACACATTCTAAATATATGTAAAGGTAATAAATAAAAAATAAAATCAATTAAATATAACACAAGTTTTGTTTATGTGTTGTGACATATCATATGATTTAGATGAGAAACTTGAAAATTAAGAGGTATGTAATTTTTTTTTTTATTAATTATTTATAGGTACAAAGAATAAGAGAATTTTTAAGCTGATGGACTTTGTGTGGGAGCTTTGCTTCGAGAAATGACTTTTTCTTGCCTATAGTTGTGAGCCCTCTTCCCTGATAGATAGTTTTCTTTTTGGCTTAAACATTTCTTGGTGTTTTTTTGTTAGAAATTAGCAAAGGATTATGAAATCAGAAATAACAAGTTAATCTCTGTTTTCTTTTGGGCTTATCAAAATCCAATTTTTTTAATATCATGTTTTTAGTTTTAAAATTATTTTAAATTTTTTTTTTTAAATTAGTTTAGTTTTTTAGCTTTTTTAATTAGTTTAGTTTTTAGTTTTTATAATTAGATTTTTTCTACTTTTTGTAGGAAGCTATCTTTATTTGAACCCCATGATTTTTTTAAAATTAGTTTACAAGAAAACGTCATTACCTAAACATTTTACATACCATTTCTATAATTTTTTCTCTAATTTTAACATTGTATCAAAACATATCATTTTCTTGAAGTTAAAGTTGCTTTTACACAACTACTTAGTATTGAACACTCTTGTCTGTATATATGATGCACCTTTGCATATATTTAAGAATTTTTTTTAAAAAATTTAGATACTAATTAGAATTGGAGGAGTATTTTTTAACCAAAATTTATGGAACAATCACGACTTAGATTATGTAATGTATTGGATCACTTGAATATACATACTATTTTTTTAATAAAACAATACTCAATAAATTTACAGCAAAATGATCGGCGAAGGGTCAAATCAGGGAAAACGATCAAAGAATTATTTTCATATAAAACCCTAAGTGTTTACCATGCTGTATGATGATGCCGTTGATTTTCTTTCAGCAGGCGCGAGGTCAGCCTTTTGACAGAGATTGCAGTGGTAAGATTTTAAATATCATAAATTTTTTTTGAGGCCATAGTGCGTAGCCTTATCTGGTTAGGCTATAAATACGTACTGCCTCAATTGCATTTACAAGCTCTTCCGGAATTCTACTTCGTTTGCGGGTACGATGCTGATCTCTCTTTTTTCAACTTGTTCTTCGCGTTTTATCGATTTCTATTTGTCTATTGGCGTTTTTTTGTATGCTTTGCTGGTCTCCACAGATAGCGGATATCATTTTGAAATCTCGCCTCAGATTTGATGGTGTCGTTTTCCATGTCTCGTCTTTTGTAAAATTTTATGCGTATATTTGGCAGTAGAGAAAAAAATAGATTCAGTTCAGAAGAAAACAAATAAAATTTTCGTTCTTGAAGATTAACCATTCTATAAATCTTGTCTTTACGAGCCTCTAGTCGTGAATTTGCACCTGTTATTGCTTGCATTGGATGACAAATCAGCCATCTTGACAAAAATGCCTAAATTTTGCTTCATATCAGTTCTATTTTAGCTGAAATGGCATGCTTGAGAGTCGTGAGTAGCTGTTCGCTTCTATTTTTTTAGAGTTTAGTGGATTTAGAAGACGATTATTTATTTGGAAGGCATATAGGTTATGCTTTGGTCGAAATCAGTACTTTTCAATGAAAATTTCTATGAATTATGTAGAAACCGCTTATTTTCCGACTTTGTTTCTTTAAATTTCTGATGAATTTCGGTTTGATTTTGGGAGAAATGGCTGTAAAATTTTGACGGTTTTCAGTTTTATTTTGGTTGAAATTACTGAAAATTCTGATGATTTCACTTTTGATTTTGGTGGAATGGCCTCAAAATTTGACGAATTTCAGGATTTATTTGAGCTGAAAAGGGTTATTATGAGATATTATTATTGGTTTTCTCTTAGTTTATTGCATTTTAGTCTCCAAATGCGTTGATTGTTTATTTGGGAGGCGTGTTTGTTAGACTTTCTCGGAAACAGAGCATATTAATGAAACTTCGTTTTTTTTATTATGAGGAATTCGCCTTGTTTTAGGCTATTTTAATAAATGGTTTGTGGGTTTTCAATGTAAATAGAACGTATCCGGACCAATTTTATCTATGACTTCTTTTTCATTAGTATCTGAGGTCATTTCGAAAAAATCTATTTTCTTCGCTTTTTTAATGCTTGTTTAAATTCGATTGATCTAAGCGCGTCATTTCGACACTCTATAATGATGAAATTTACGTTGACGTCTATCAGTTAATATCTGTAGAGTTTCTGGGTTCGTGGAAAAATTATAAATAACATTGGATATATATTTTCTTTTATGTTTATTTTGCAGATACATTTACTACGATACAGGGGATTTGGGGATTTTTCTAGTCTCGATTCGAAGTTGTAGTCTGACATCTGTGTCATCCACAATGAGCTGGATAGATCCAAGAAGCGACCTGCAAACCTGGAAATTTTCATTTTTCCAGAGGGAGTTACATTAAAATTTCTTAGCTTTGTGTCGTTCGATTGTGCGTCATCTCGTCAGCCGACATTAGAATTTGTATTGCAACACACGGAGTTAATGGTTAAAGAACAGAAATATTTGGTCTCATTGAGTCAGATGGCACCAGCTTCTTTCGTTACTTACAATGATGAAAGTACCAGTAAAGACGTCGCTCCTGTTTTATGTTTGAAGCCGGGTTTAGTCGACGCTTCTTACAAGCCAAGGGCATCTTGTTTCAACATAAGTTTCAGAGATATCGGATTCCCATCTGAAGGAGCGTAGTTATAATCAGAAGCAGTGGATGGTGTTTTTGCCCTATGACGATATCGTCGTTTTCTTTTTCATCTATTCCAGAACCAGTCCATTGTACTTGTGTGGAAATAAATAACAAAGATTTGCCCAAGGTACTCGTAAATGTTGGCTATTATTGACTTTGATTTGCAGGAAGCTATTTTTATGACTTCGTGATCAAATATCAGAGAATTGATTTTTTTTTCAATTTTATTTTGAATTCTAGAGTCTGGTAAAGATGAAGAATGTCGGCTCTGTATCCGTTTTTTCGAGGGTCAGGGCTTCTGGTGAAAGTATATGTCGTTTTTCCCTTTGTCCTTCGGCTTCTACATTTCAAAGATTGGGTTTAGATCAGTCTCAGTGGTAATAGTCCGTATGATAATTTTTCCTTGTAATTCTTTTGGAATTTCCAGTTAGATGTTCTTTATACCTAACATCTGTTCTTTAACGTGCACTAATGCTCATTCACAGGTGTGGACGTGGCAGTCTAAAGTTTGGAGATGGTCATAAAAGGATTTTAGTTAATCAAGTTAATAGGAGACCTGCCATTGCTCTCAGTGCTCTCGGGGGTCAGATGAGTAGAAGCATAGCTAATCAGGATGTCTGCAACTCTGCAAATTTCTTTGAAAATGTAAGGCTTTCATTTCTAGATAGTACTTTTAAAATGTTTTATACTTCCCGGATTTCAGTGTAAAAAGTAAATGCCCGAGCCATGGTCATTGTCATGAGAGATGTGTTATTGCACTCAGGTATCCTTAAAAGTCATCATGTAAAAGGCCGAGTTAAATTTGAAGCAGTTTTTACAACCTTGCAGACCATTTTTGTGAAATAAGCTAGTCTAACTTATGCTATTCTATTAAGATTAATGTCATTTTAATTGTTACGTGTTTCTGTTAGTACTCATGCTTTCATTCTTCGTTATCTATTTGGGGGTAAGGGGAGAAGGGTATTTGACAATTTATTAAGAAGAAATGTTACCTTTATCAGGATGCATGCCCTCCTTTTTCTTAGTGCCTTAAAAAACCAAAATTCAGAAAAGATTAAGGCAACAATATCAGCATTTCGATAGATTTTGAAACTTTGTTTTAGATATTACTCTTCTTGTTTCTGTATTGTTCTCACTTCATCTCAAGTCATATTTTAATATTTTAAACTTTAATCAAGTGCTGAGTAATGGGTGCTTGTGGTGAGTGAACATGTCTACTGTGTATGAAGTTTATTCCTGACAAGGAAGTGGTTATGGTGTGATTAACAAGGAAACTCATGTTGTAATGGAAATCGTCTGGTTATTACCAATTCAATCTCTACTATTCTTTTCTCTTAGTGCTTTCAATGCTTCTTGGACAGGGTATCTATGATTTTGGTAGTGTTCTTTTGGAAACTAACAGTGTTAT
>MU226740.1:2240165-2262282 GCA_018584345.1 Thuja plicata | reverse complement strand
ACATTGAGCATCTGCAAGAATGCCTTCTTCTATGACCATGTTGTCTAGCACCTCAAATCGATTGAACCCTGAGTCCACTTGCCGATCTAGATGAGGTCGCTTCTGACCCCTTCCCTTAGCACGGCTGTGAGCAGGGATAAAACCATCCTTATCAGGACCGGTAGTGTTTTTTGGCCCTTGCCCCTGACTTGAAGTATTCATTTGAGCTTTCCCTTTACTAGTACTATCAGTCTGAACTTTCCCTTTTCCAGTACTAACATTTTGACCATTCCCCTTACCATCATTAGCCATCCTTGGGCCTGAGAACCCACTAGGAGTACCATTGCCTTTAGAGGCTTGAGGGAATTGGCACTGTAAATGACCATACTCATGACAAATGCGGCATCGGAAGGGAAGGGATTCATAGTCTAGCTACTGAATCCAAGAAGAAGAGCCTAGGCAAATTTCGAAAGAGTCTGGCAAAGGATTATTTAAATCAACTTCAACACAAATACAGGCATAAGAAATAACCTTTTTATCCAGTGATTGATGTGCTATAGCAGCCGACCTCCCAAGAAAAGCAGCAATCTATCGAAGGATATCCTCACGCCAGAACTCCAAAGGAAGCCGCGGCAAGCGGACCCAAACAGGAACCCTCGAAGGGAGATCCTCAGCAGAATTGAACCCCGTATGCCAGGGTTTGATGAAAAGTCCCACGCGGTCATAAAAATATGGGCCTCCCTCAAAGACTCGGTCCTGATCTGACATGCAAGAGAAAGCCACCAAAAAGTAGCTATTACCAGCCAACATAATATCCATATCACCTTCCACCTGCCACGAACGACGAATCTAGGCTTCCAGAGCCGACAGGGAAATCCGGATACCAAGAAACTTGCATATCAATGCATGTTTGGCCAAATAGTCCACATCATCCATTACTGCTTCCGGAAGGATAACCAGCACAGGCCGATCCTGGCTACGCGGAAGGTAGCCATTAACTTTATTCAACTTTGATCTCTCTCCAACATAAAATGTCTCCTTCGCCTGTGAACTCACTCCGAGAGAAGATCCACCACCAGCTGAGGCTCCAGCAAGAGTGAGACTCTTGGAAACCCCATTCGCGACCATCAGAGCCCAGCAAACAGACTCCTTCACAATCGTACGGCTGCTCCCTTGTATGTGTCGAGCGAGCAAAACCCTCCTCTGATCAAAGAAATTTCAGCAGCCGCTTAACTTCCAACGAATCAGACCTAGTTCAAGAATCGCATAGTAAAGAATTTTACATTACGTTGTGTTTTTATTTTAAATAGCGTTTCAGGTGAAAAATTGAATGCATGCAATTGTTATAAGCAGAATATGCATATAAACTAAGTCTATTTAACAAACACATGCAAATTAAAAAACGGTAAGTGTGATGATATGTTGATGGAGATGTGGTGTGATGATGTCTTGATGGTGGAGATGTGGTTCTTCATTAATGAGGTACTATAACAACATGATGAGGATGATTGGACAATGAAATGGACAACATTAGGATAGCCTATGGATATGTTTTTGAAATGAGAGGGGTCTCAATTTATAGATTTTTCAAGTATAAAATCAATGACCAAGATTGAATGTCGAATGACTGTGAGAATTGAATGAGAATGTGGTTCTAGAATGGAGGCTTAGCTTTTGTGACAAGTGTTATAAGAAAAAGTGACGTGTAAGGGTTAAGTGTGCTTACATGCGTGAGCACACATGGGTAAGTTTATGAAAAGGACATGTCTATGACATGTGTAAGAGGTAAGTTGACTTGTGACTCACATGTGGAAAATTTGAGGGCTTGTGAAAGTGACATGTTGTCCTCTCTCCCATATGTGACTACTAAATAAAATATTTGGTCACATGTGGAGTTGGAAGTGGGGAAAATTGCCATGTGCATGTCTCATGTTACTTGTTTGTAAGAGTGAGAAATATAAATTATGTAAGAGGGTGAATTTAAAAATATAAGAAATGTTAATGAAGTTAGGAATCAAGGGGATTAGATTAGTTAATTAATTGAAGAATCAACTAATTGGGATTTAGAAGAAATGGAATAATAGGGCAATGTTTAGAAATAATTAAATAGGTATAAATTTATTTAATTAAAGGTGAGGGATAGAGGTGGAGGCTAAATTTAATTTAAATTTTTTTTTGTGACTAGTAAACTTTTTAAAATGACTGGCGACGTTGACACGAAAAGCCCTTTGGGTCCACGTGAAATGCCTTTGACTTGGAGCTATGAACTAGTGAGGCCACAAATGGGGGACCTCATCCCTATATAACAAAGTTGAGCCCCAAACCCTTGAGCACATTGGATAAGCAAAGGCACAAACATACAATCACAATGGCCCAACGAAGGTTTAAACCTAGGTGGGGACAACAACAACAACAACACCACTTAACCAACACACTAAGTGGTTAGCCCATGGAGGCTAAACTATATTTAAATAAAATTATTTGATTAAGGGTGATGGTTAAAGGTCAAGGATAAATCAAATAAATAATAAATAATCAATATTTATTTAATTGGCTTGAACGTGATAAGGTTAAGTATGGTTGTTGATACATTTAGGTGTCTATATTTGGCACCCTATTTAATAAAGTATTATGAAGTGATGTTACATCAAAGAAGAAGAATATATAGTGAATAGAAAGGGATACGGACTAGTAGCATGATGCCTAAGTCATTTGTGGCTTAAGGAAGGATGACGAGGAGGTAGTGATATGCCCTTCAAGAAGACAAACGGGTTCCAAGAGCACGAGTGTGCTCTCAAAATAGATAACAAGACTATAGGTGGGAAATTGACATGGCAAAGAATAGGGATGTATGAGAAATGGGGGAGAATCATGTTGCAGTGGTATAAGCAACCTATATTTGATATTGTACTTGATGTTATGCACCAAGGTATGAGGAATCAAGATGACAATGTGCCAAGTATGTGATAAAATAGGTCAAATATAACCATATGTTGTATGACACCATGATGTGGAAGACCATAATGTCTTTGTGGCAATAGGATGCAAAAACCATGATAATGCAAACAATGATAACATATACAAGTAACAAGCAAACATGCACACCCAACCAAAAACAAAATCAACATTTTGTCCCTAGTCAAGTTGATAATCAATTAATTGATTGATAATGACTAATTGAAAGGATATCAATGTTAACAATAAGAACAATGCATACCCCAAGGATTGGGAAGGATACATCCCATGTTGATAATTGGATTAAAGTTTGATTAATGGATTATCAATTGATTTGGATCAAGATAATGAATTGATTAAGGATGATATGCTAGTTTGCAAGATTGGATTGTATGGATTAGGATTGATTGCACTTGATTGGATTGATTTGGGATTTTTGAATTATAGATTTTTTTTTGGATTACAGAGATGAAATAAGGAAAAATGGTTTGGATAGGATTGGAGGAGGATAAATGGTTGGATATGATGGAAGAAGGATAAATAAAATGGTAGGAGGATAATGATTTGGATAAATGGAAGGAGGATACTGATTGAATATGATAGGATATTAAGAGGAAAAATGGATAGGATGACGGGAAGAGGACAAAAAAATTGAATAGAATGGGATAGGATGGGGTGGGAGGAGGATTAATAGATTGGAACCAATGCTAAGGGAGAGCCAAGGCTTGGTAAAAGGATGCATGAATGAATATATTGCATAGATAAGACATAAAGGGATTGAATGAATGGATAGTGAGAGGATATGAAGGACAAAATGATGGAGAGTAGGAAGATGAGGATCTAAGGACTATGTTGCAAATGAGTGACATGCCCCACACTAGAGGTATTGCATTTAGGGTTAGTAGAATGTTGGATAAAGATGTATAGGATGGAAAGATAATGTATAAGGGATACATATAGCTTGTTTTGTCCAAAGCATGCATGGATATTTTAGTGCCTCTAGTTTTTTTATCAAGATCAAAAGGTGGATGGGATTGGATAGGATGATGGATATGAGATGAAAGATATTGGTAAGATAGTCAAGAGAAAGTATGGGAAAAGACGATGGACATAGATAGGATGATGGATATGAGATGAAAGATATCAATAGGATAGTCAAGATCAAATATGAAAAAAGAGGATAGACTTAGATAGGATGGCAAATGATGGATGGAGGGAATAGTTAGGATAGTCAAGATCAAAGCTGGGAAAAGAGGATTTACTTAGATGGGGTGATGAATAAGAGATATGGGATATGAAGGATGTGGCTGGTAGGATAGCATGGATGGAGCTTGCCCCCAAGTGTAGAGTACAAGGGGACGAGGATAAGTGGATGCATATGAGTGGATTTGGAGGATAGTGGATGTGTGATAGGGTCATGGTGGAAGGAGTCATGGATCTAGTTCCATGGATAGCATCCCCTAAAGATATACTCTAATGAACTAAGGCAATTGACAGTATGCTCATAGACATTGGTAGAAATGGATGCGGAGATTGAAATATAAGGATATATACAAATGATTAGATTGAAGGAATGGAATGATGAAGAAGGATTGACAGATAATGGATGTGAAGTTGGAATAGTTATGGATAAATGGATGGGGATAGCGGGAAGATCAACATTGGCACATGCTTTGAAGGGTGGTAGAGTTGTGGAAGAGGCATCTTTGAATTAGATTGAGGATTAAATGTCAATTTTGGGACAGAAGGACCCAAAATAGATGGAGATGATAGACTTAGGATAGTGGATTTTGGTACATATAAAGAGCCCAAAATGGATTTGGAAGATGGGGGACCTTTAGATGAGGATTGGAGGACTTATGAGTGGGAGAAGATTTTGGATTAGCAAGTTTGGATGCCAATTTGGATTTTTCTTTGAGATCCATTTCTTCTACTAATTTCTCGGGGATCCATGTGGTTTTTTATTTTTGCTTTTTGGGCCTTTCTGACCTTTTTATTTTTCTTTCTTTTGGATCTTTTTTTCCTTTTCTTTAGCATGTCTTTTTGGTGAGTCATGTCAATCCTCACATTTTTGTGGATTGTTGGCTTTATGCATTTAGATTTGGCATCCAAATTTCTTCGAATAGAAATAGTATGGGCGCATGGAGATGTTTGACTGGATATCTTATGGATGGGGTGATGGAAGGAGTATGCTAGAAGGAATTCAAGGATGTGCGCCTTTGTTGATATTGCTTAGAAATTTGAGGGTATGGAATGATGTAATTTGAGTTCAAGTTGATAAAGGTGGTGGATGGAGGTATGTAAGGACCCAAGATGGATGGAAGGATGAAGGATTTGATTTTAGAATCTAAGGACCCAAAGTAGATGTGGATGAGGAAGAAATGGGATGTGAGACATAAGGGCCCAATGTATTTCTTGAACATGATGTTGGTAGCCGAGAGGTCATATGAACTCATATTTTCTTTTGAATTGGAGGGGTTCTAATATGCCTTGTTCATGGAGGCCTAACCCTTTGCCTTGATAGTTCACGTGTTCACAAATCCTTTTTCCAACAAGGTACTTATTATTGTGTAAACAAGATGTGAGTCTATTTTGAGGGAGATGGGAGGTGGAAGGAACTATAAGCTCTTGGAAGACGCCATGTTGGATAAAGGTGAAGGAACCAAATTTATAACCATGGGATTCATGGATGGCTTGGATAGGAATGATAAGATCTTGTGGAGGATTAGGATCATGAGGGGGTTTGAGAGGGATAATATGATCTTTTGATGGATTAGGATCATGTGGATGATTAGGAACATGAGAGGAATTGGGACTGATACTATGATATTGAGATGAATTCTAAACTATGTGGAGGATTAAGATTATGAGGGGAATTGGGAGGGATAATAGGATCTTGAGATGGATTAGGATCATGACATGGATATGAAGGAACACTTTGATCTTGAATTTGGAGAGGATTATGTGGTGGAGTGGAAGAAAGGATTATGAGATGGAGCAATTTGATCTAGACATGGAGGGGAATCATTGGATTAGATACAAGGGATGTTTTGGTCTTGATTAGTATTAGTTAACATATTGTCCTTTCAAAATAATGAATAAATTGGCCCCTTTTGTCTGGATATGAGGACAAATTGCTAACAAACAATTGGAGAGATCTCCAATCAATGGATGTTTTTCCTCTAAACTTTGGAGGCACAACTCCTTCTTGTGATATAATTTTGGGTTTTTTGGGGTATGCTTTTAACCAGAAAGAAAAAAGGTACACTAACACTTGAGCATAGGCATGCTACAGATGGGAAAATAGATTCATAAACATAGGGGAAAATGGGGAAATGACACAAAGTTCACTCACTAGCACCCACAAGAGATAATGAAGAAAAATAGACAATATCCCTTTCAAATGATATGAATAGTTCAAGATACAAAATTCAGGCGATAAACATATCCATGGTTTGATGTAACAAATGAAAGTATCTAGAAGCGGTTACAAATTGCAAAGTAAATGACAACCAAAATAAATATAATGAATGCAAATATAAATCTCCTTTATTTCACTAACAAGACATCTGTACAAAAATACCATGTTCTTCCTCCATAAATGCACTGATATCGTCTCCTTTTCCATTTTAAGATCAGGAAGATACCCCTTTTTTAACACCAAAATGACCCTTCAATTTTTATGACCTGGTTTTAATAACCGTTTCTTGAAAATCCCCTAGCCCTTTCCGGAGACTTTAATAATACATAATCTTTCTAAGAAACTTCTTCGGTTTCTTATGATTGCTTCTTTGTTTTAAAATTATGAAGTCTCTTTTCTTTCCAATGCATATAATATTTGCTAAATTAAAACATTACAAGTGCAATCTTCAAAACAAAACAAAAGTGCATTGATGAGTAGGAGATGAAAGTTGTAGCATATCGACTCTGTTCAACCAGCAAGCCTTTGTATGTGCTCCAATTCCATGCGAGGATGTGACTAATAGCTTCTATAATGAAAACTCAGCATTTGATAGAAGTCGGCTGCAAATAATTCTTGTTAACCGTGTGGAATCATCCTTTCAATCAAAGGACCTTACACCAGATGATTGCACTTAGAATGGTGACATTCTTCCTCCCACTAAGGGGTTTTCTCCATCTTTACTCTAAAGGACATATGTATGTCTCTCAATATCATGCAAGGTATGTCTCTCAATATCATCATCTTCCTTGCATGCAAAAAAAAAAACTATATTCACCTCCGTGGAATTGAACTGATGCCCCATCTGACCTTAATAAAACATTCTTCTTTTTAAATTACTATGCTAATGCCATAAACATGATCATCACCACAACCAATAAATATGAGACCGCCAACCATGACTGGTGATGGAAATAATCCCCCTTGAAGTTCCAATTTTCTTAGTTTAAGACCAAATAGGGGCTCCACCCTCAGGTTTTGATCTTTATACTTGTCAGCCACATTTGTAGGGAACTTGTTAAGACTACCATTCTGCCCTTTGCCTTCGGTCTGTGTGAGATTACTATCATACGATGACACATTGGGTCCTTCAAAAGTGTTGAAATCATCAATTCCTTACTGAGTTTCCCATTGACACTGATAGAAAATGGTTCTTTCTTATATTGTAGGATCCTCTCTTGGGGATTCATATGTCAAAGCCTCACATTTATCTGCACTTTGTTGTGGAGAGGACCACTATCTCGACCATTGAGATCTCAGTCCTTGCATTTGTTAGCATAATCATCATCATTTCGACTTCTATAACGATCATCATCATATCAATCCTCGAACCTTGAGTATGCACTAGGATGCCTCTTTTTGTCTCACCTTGATTACATTTGTCTCAACAAACTCGAAATCTGAAAGTGTCAAAATTTGGAGATGTGTTTCAAAGGTTAATCAAAGACATGTACAGATCCATTTGACATCAGATATTTCGGAACAGTTAATGCTCTGTATACATGGCGCCAGAGAACATCCATAACCAACTGGCTTTCCTTGAAATCTCTTGTAGTCTGAGCATTGACCCTTCTTTTTCTTCTTGGACTAAAATTTCCAAGAGAAAAATTCGACCCACCCGTTATCTTAATGGGATCTTTCTTCTAACTGTTCGAGCATGAGTTTCTGTTATAACATTTTTCAATGGCGTCTTCTGTGGTGGTGTTGTCACTAGTGAAGCCATCCCTTTCTCTTTTGACCTTTGAGATTTGAATACTTGTCCATTGAATTTATAGACTTGCAAGCCTTCACAGTCCTTTGTGATAATGCTCCAGGTTTTATTGCTTCCTCATTGGTATAGCCGAGGGTGCAACCAAAAGGATTCCATCATACCCATTTCATAATAGAGATGGAGCACCAAGAATGAATCATTCCTTTGCAAAATCTTCACACTCTCTATGAGCTGATTCCTAAATCTGACCGGATTGAGAAGATTACCTCTTGTTCTGTCAACCACCTCAAAAAGAAAAAAAATCATCCATGAAGAAATGGACAACAGAAACAATTCATCCATGAAGAAGACTTCCATTTCTTCACGATTCTTTCGAAGTGGTGTCTTTTGTTTTCCTTCAAGCATTGAATGCATTATCCATAAGATCAAGATTTGCATCATTTGCGCATGATACATGGATGGAGTACAAAACCCCAAGATAGGTACTCTAAAGGATATAGTGATGCACAATCTTGAATGCTTAAAGAATGCTCACATAACAACCCATATTGTCTTATTAAACGATACTTGGATAATATGGTGAAAGTTCAAGAATAGGCGTATCGAAAGTGGGCCAACAATTAGAAATAAGGTTATGAGATGGAGGAGGGAAGGTTGGATCTTGACATGGAGGGGGATCATGGGATGGAGTAAAGGTAATGCTTGAATTTTGAGATGGGGAGACATCATGAGATGGAGGTGGAGGTAATACTTTTCTCATGATTTGGAATGGGATTATGAGATGGAGTGATTTGATTTTGACATGAAGTGTGTTATGCCTTGCATACCTGTCCCTACGTTTTGTTGGCAAAATGTTAGGTCCCCCTTTTTGCTTTCTATTCTTCCTTGGTTTCTTTTGTTTTCCTTTGTTTTCCCTGGCCTTTGCCTCCACGAGGCTGAGGTTGTGTTTTTTTTGGTCTTCCTTACTTTGGGGCCCGGTCCCGAAGTGTTTTGCTTGTGACAGCCGGATTTCGGACTCCGGAATCCTATGTCACTACCTCCTCTTTTGTTAGAGGGTGTGGTTGCATGGGATCCTCGGGCCCGGAGTCTGGAGGTTTGCCTATCTCAGGATTTGCAGAAAGAAGCGATGTGTTTTTACCCTAGGGGTATAAATAGATTTTCACCAGTCATTGTTACATTCACCGCGAACAAATTACCCCAGAGCGATTCAAAGCGATTAGAGCAATTTCAAAAGCAGCTAAATGTGATTTGTTCCCGAAAGCTTAAATAGTGACTGGAAGTCGTGTGTTCGTGGTGATTCAAAGCTGTTCATTTGCCAAGCACCTCCTGTGCTCATCCTCCTGCATCTCTCATTTCTAAGGTACACCCTTTTGGTTCCTCCTCATTGGTTTCTGGTTTTTGTTTTGGGTTTTCTTTCTTGTTGTTGTTTTTCTCTATTTGTCATTTCATTCTTTATCGTCACCTCCCGTTGGTGGGATGGCTTTGCCAGAGGGTTGTCCACCCTCTGTGCAGTTGTAAACAATGTAATTCTTGTACATTTGCTGTAGGTTTTGTAAATTGTCGTTAGTTTATGGGTAGCTGTAAATAAGTTCATTTCTGGGTCGGTCTGTAAGTTCTTCTTCGGCCCTTTGTGCATAAGTGTTTGTAGTTTCTGTGCATTTCTATATATTCTCCCCCTATTTGGTGGCGAGCTCATCGTGCCCCTCTGTGTGATCAAATATTGAGCTCACCCACCTGGTGCCTACGAATTCAAACTCGACACCTCACCTAGTCGAGTTTGTAGACTTTCTCTCTCCTCCATCATCTTCGCTTTAATGGCGGGGTTAAATTCCCCACACGCGAGCATTCAAAACCGGCCCAAGTGGCATTCGTTCCCTTGCATGTTAGGACAACTGTCACTTTTAATGCCATTACTCCCTTTATTACATGACCACGTGACACCCTATGTCAGCCTAGTACGGCTAATTGCCAGTCATGTCGATAATTGTCAGTTTTCTGGACTCCGGGTCCCATGTTCCCCTTCGACCTTCACTTCGTTCACCGCATGAGCCAGAATCCCCAGAACCCTAGGGCATTGATCAAATTCCCAAACAAGTCATTTCATTTAATATATTTTCGGGGTTTGATGCAAACTAACATCTTTTTAGGAATGGATGCGAGGCGGTGATGAAATCTTCGGAACCCGAAATTCTATTGTGTTTTATCCATATTGACGGTTGTCCGGTCTTGCAGGTTGCCGATAAACTCACAAATCCATCATGTCTGAGGCATCTTCTCCACCTAGGAGTTCGAAACTCCCTACCACTTCAACCAGGGCAGGTGTCAGGACCAAGGCCGAGAAGACCTTAGAAAAGATTCCACTGACCGCAAAATATCTGAAGGAAGGAACTATTCTTGGATCTAAAGTAGATTCCAAGCTACAGATGATCACCGACACAAGTGTCGGAGCATGGGCCAAATTGCAGGCCTTGATAAAAATGATGTTTATTCAGCGCAAGGCCGGAGATTAGATGGCACTAAATGTGGCAGCCTCCGAAATCCTCAAAGCCCCCTGCTTCCCCTACTCAGTGCAGGCTCCGGAGCTTATTCTTACATTGGTGGAACACTACAACACAACCGTCCGGGATTTCATGCTTACCGCTTCTCTTCCCTCGGGCTACCCAACGCCCTTAGTGTCTCTGGATGCTGCAACATTCGCTTCAGGACTAGGGATCCCCCAGTTCTCCAATTCTACTGTTATCACCCGGGCCTTGGCATTACATGAGTTCGAGAAGGTTCCGCAGATGGCCCAGAAATACCTCAACACCAACTGGCTCAAGACCTCGAGAAAAGATTATAGAAAGATGAAGTTGGAGAACCCCCGAACAAAATTCAAAGAAAGCATACAGATGGGGATCATCTCCTTGTGCAAGGTCTTCGGAGAATTCCATGCCCGGGAATTTTCAGCGTGGATGTATTACTTTCTGTTCAGCATCACCTCCGCCGAACAAACTTTTGATTGGGCAACTATCATTGCCAATCATGTGGACTCCCAGCTTGTCAAGGTCACCCAGACCTCCAAGTTCTACATGACTTCATATGCTTTATGGGCAATGGCGCAGCAATGACCAATAACTCGGGGTTTACTCACTGTCGGCGTCCTTAGGATCGGCCCAGGCCAGAATGCTCCGTGGGACCATTTCCCACAAATTCAATGGGAGGCTAGTTTCCCTAGTTTTTGCAGAGTAAACGACGCTTTCATTTACTATAACATTCTTACATCCACTCGTGATGCCTGTTACCGGCTTTCAAAGGAGGCGATGAATCTGGTCAGTTCTTATGGCCATTACTACATCCAATTTCAACAACATTCCTACATTCGGGTGACCAGATTCTCCGGGAAACCATACCTATTGCCCAAGCATTGTGGGGATAGGATCATTCTTTTGGAGTATTGCAGGCAGATCCTGGAGCTCTACACTCTTTTTGGCCTCAAGAAGGTCACCGACTTTCCTTTCCCAATCACCTGTGCGAACTACACTTGCAGCCTTGCAGCGACGAAAGAAGCCAATAATGAATTAAAATGTCTAGGGCTAGCAGAATTTTACTTGGCGCGAAAGAACTTTGATCTGCTGGATAAGATAGCTTTGGCATTGCCCCGGGTGTCAGACCCCCACAAGCCTCATTTTTGGGCAGAATGGCAGGATGATTTTGAAGTCCGGAATTGGCACTTTGTCAGACTGACACAAGGAATGATGAAGCATCTCAAGCTTCAAACCTTTCCAAAGGAATTTTCAGATACCAGGTCCACAGAAGATCCATAGTACAAGGCTCAGGGAGTGGACAAGATGGCTCTCCCTCCGGTAGATTGGGACACCTCGAAAAGCCCAACAATCGAGGACATCACCCATGATGTGATTGAATGCAGTCATGCGTATTTTTCAAAGGTATGTCCAAAGAGCACCCGCAGAGTTGGCCCATTTTGCAGGGATCCACTTTCAGATCCGAAACCTCCAAGCAAGGCGGGGACAAAGGAAAAATAAAAGTTGATACCCCGGCCTGGGTCCCATCTACAGTTTCAGTTCCCGTTATGGAACAGGTGCACCTTCAGCTGGCGACGTCCCATCAAATGAAGGAAGCAATAAGCACTCGACTTGGCATCCCAATTACTCTGGCAGAACCTACCCTCCCTTCTGGCTCCCCTTCACTTGCAAAACTTATGGTCCGAGCAGCTGGGACAGGAGTGTATGATGAAAGTGTGGCCATTTTGGATGTCGAACCCCCACTGGTGAAAAGGAGAAAGAAGCAAAGAACAAATATCCCTCTGCCAAGGGAAGATACAGATCTCGAGATGCCAAACATCCCCCAGGTGGAGGTTATCCCAGACTCTCCTGAACCAGAGAATCCCCCAAAGACCTCCCCTCCACACGATGATTTCGATGACATCTTTGGGACTGATGAAATTTTAAATTTACAGGGAGATATAGGAAAAGCGGTGGAGGAGATCACCGCGTAGGAAGTGGAAACAATCCCCAATGAAGGGGAGATACCGGAAAGAGAAGTTGCCACCGAACAAGAGGTCCGGGCAAAAAAAGAAAAAGAGAAAGAACAGGTGGACATCCATGATGTTCAAGAGATACCGGTCCTGGGGACTGAGATAGGAGAAAAGAGGCAAGTGCAAGATGAGCAGCCAGCTTTGACTGAGGGAACTGGACCATTGGGAGCAACTGTAACCTCGGCCGCTGTGCTCCAAACACCTCCGCCCACCCAAGGTAGTTCTTCACCCTAGGTGGTAACATTTGGGAAGGTGATCCCTGTAATACTACAATCAGATCCAGTTTGGACACCTTCGCCACCTCTGGAAGATACACCAACAGAGGAGAATGTCGCGACAGAAGATGCCGGAGAAAAGCAACAACAACAGTCGAATGAGGGAGAGAACCCTGAAAATATGGATGTTGATTCCACCAATGTTGCCAAGGACGGGAACACTAAGGCAACAAATATTGATGCCACGAAGGTGGAGGGTGCAGGTGATCCTGGAACCAAGAGAAAGAGTCTGAAGAGATTATAAACGTCGGGGATGAACATCCGAACCCCGGAGAAGACCCAAACAACCAGGCCTTAGCAGCAAGACCACCCCCGCCACCACAATGGTTGGTGGATTCGAAGAAGAGAAAGGCCCCGACGGCAACAAAATCCCATCTCTCCCTAACCGAGATGATGGCCTAGAGTCAAGGCATCCCCAAGCCGAAGAAGGCCCGAACTCTCCATTCCATTCGGACTGGTCTGGGCTGAGATACAGTCGCGGTCATTGCAACACCTCCCCCAGACAAAAAGGAAGCAGCAGTAAGTGCTGCGGAGTATACAATTACAGAGGTACCTCTGGGGAAGAGGGACAAGCAGGATGAATTGGACCTGCTAAAAGAGGCTAGCCAGGTGATTGAGGCCCGATACAATAAACAATCCCAGAGACTGAAAGAGGAAAAGGAAAAGAATGTAAATCCCCTCGACTTCTAACAGAGCTAGCGCAATCATCAACTACAATTCCTCTAGAAGCTTCTACATCTGGAACACCGCTTCCACAGGGTGATATTGACGCGCTGAGGAACATGAAAAATAAAGCAAAAGCAGTAGACAACAGGGTAGTCGAGCAGGTAGGAAATGTCTGACATTTATTAACAACATCACTCCCAGACCTGCATATGGCTGGTAACATCTTGCACTAGGCTAAAGGTGCCATTTCTCTATGCGAGAGAGAAATCGAACAATATGAAACATGGATGAGCGAGTTAGGGGAACTCATGAATCTTAGGGAGGAACCTGTCGCGGAGATGGGTATTTTGGGGGAAGATTCTTTCGATTTTATCCGGGTCCAACACTCTAGACTTGATCTTAAATTGGAGATTAGCAAGCAACTAGTAGCGGCCCTAAAAGACAATGTCCTTGAGGTAGAATATTATTTGAATTTATATAAGGCTTTTGTCACAAGGGTCTCGGGAGTCGATCCCTTCAGTATAGATACATGTACTCTAGTGGAATATACTGTGGGGAAGTTTGATGAATTGATGGAGTCACGGTACCAGTCCTCGAGAGATTTTGACGGAGCAAAAATGTCGCGCTTATCCTGCATGATGCTCTGGGCCCATGATGCAGCAAAGATGGTCGTAGAATTTAAGTGAAGCACCCTTGATGTGGGTGAACAATTGGAGGCGGCCAAGTTCTGCCAGGCGTGCATCAAATACATTGATGAAGAGGGAATTCCCCAGCTTTTAGATGCATTCAAAACATACAAGGCACAGTAAGGTTCTCCAGACTCCAGAGATTTTTGCTAGCGGGGTACAATTTTGCAAATTCTTTATTCTTTGAGCATAAGCTCGCGGACTCTAGAATTCTGGGTTCGAAGTTTTTGTATTCTTTCGCAATGATCCACGTCCAGGTTCCCCGGAGCCGACCGATCATTGTCAAGTAGTTAATAAGGGGTCAACAGGTAGGTGACCCCGGTAAGGCATGTCAGACAGAGGGATGGCTCTGACAGGTGATTCTCCCGAGGCGCCGCTCCTACATTAA
This sequence comes from Thuja plicata, assembly GCA_018584345.1. Lineage (NCBI taxonomy): Eukaryota > Viridiplantae > Streptophyta > Pinopsida > Cupressales > Cupressaceae > Thuja > Thuja plicata. The sequence continues at coordinate 2,247,628 of MU226740.1, read as the reverse complement.
CTTCCTAGTGTGCATCGAAGATAGGAAGCCGCAATCTACATTTATGAGGCATGTTGTCTCAAATACCGGGAAGATGAGATTCCTTCTATTAATACCACGACACTCTTCTCTATGCCGATTCTTCTAGCTTTCTCTTCTTGTCTTCTTCCTCTGTCTTGTCAGACCTCTGCTCTTTTTGAGGTGATTGTAAGTGGTGCAGGTAGTACTGGCCACTGGATAATATATTTTATATGTTGAGTGTACAGTTCGATTAGGTTAGTTTTTAGGGAAAACTATGTGTATAAATAAGAAGTCCGACCTCATAACAAGGGTCGACAAAATTGATGATTTTGTAGTCCAACAAGTAATAGAAGATAACTTTTTATTTTCAGTTGTTTCAGGAGCTCAATGCTCAGTAGTTCTTAATAGTTCAGAATGCTCCCTTGGAGCCATGATTGTATCTACTAGTGATGCTGGAACCCTTTGAGTTAATGAAGAAGGAGGAACACCTTATGACTACTCGTTATGTGTTGTTCTGATTTTGGAGTTCACGAACATCTTTTGTTCTGTATGTTTCTAACGTCCTCTGCTCTAATGTTTCATTTAGATTAATGATCTCATTTCCCCTTGCTATTGAATATGTATGAATCGCTGGTTCTGTATATATTCAGTATTTAGTGTAGTTCTTACAGTGGAGCATTGTTGATGTTTGAAATATGTTGCATAACTATAAGTAGAAGTAATAAACTCTAACTCTGGTCTATCTTTTGCAATTTGCTTGGTAAACATAACATGATTGCAGGAAACCTTGACCCATTACCAAAATCTCCAAAGAAGACGAGTAAAACCAGCTATCCCCCCGAACAAATAGTCACTTGTCCAACTTAGCTTCCCCGCGCCATTAAGACCCGACACTCAGGTGCTTGAAGGCCAGAGAATTCATTCCCCATAAAACCTTTACAAGCGTAGTTGGCCAGTACCCTGGTATCTGGTGACAACTTATCACTGTTGGAAGAACCGGTCATAAAGTCACATCAACAAAGTGGAATCATTGGAACGAATTTATTGATATTGATTAGGAATGAGATCATGATTAGGTGGAGGGAAGGTTGGATCTTGAGATGGATGGGGATCATGGGATGGAGTGAAGGTAATGCTTGAATCTCAATGTAGGGAGGTATGATGAGATGGAGGAATGCTTTCATCTTGAGGTGAAGAGGTATCTATCCTAGCATGATTTTGAACAAGTTCTTGTTATGTTTGGATTTGTGTAGATTGTGTGATGGAGGACAAGATGGAAGCTTCAAATTCAGTGGGTGGAGAGGTGGGAGACTCAAGAGGCTTAGGAGATTGAGATCTATCTTTCTTTGGAGGGAATGGAAGTGATTGCATGAATTGGGGGGATTGCACAAATTTTCTTTGAGGTGGGGATTGATTCTCGTTTGCTAATATTATTTGGATCCAAGTATGAAAATGGAGTTTGGAGGATGGGGATGATATGGGTTTTGGAGGATTAGGATCACATGGAGGTTTAGAATTATATGAAATATTAGGATTATAGAATTGGATTTTAGGATTGATGTGTGTGGCATTAAGTGGAGGATTAGGATTGTGGATTTGGACATCGACATTAATGAATGGGGAATTAAGTGGAGGATTAGGATTAGAAGAAATATTAGGATTATGGATTTGGTCATTAGGATTAATGCATGGGGAATTAAGTGGAGGATTAGAATTAGATGGAAGATTAGGATTATGGCTTTGAACATTAGATTTAATGTGTGGGGATTAAGTGGGGAATTAAGATTATATGGAATATTAAGATTATGGATTTGGACAAAGGGGTAAATAAATATGTCCTCAAAGATAAACTCTTTCTTTTGACCCCCATTTTGTAGGCTATGGATGATGTTTTTCATTTCTTGCAACTCAAAGGCAAGTTTAGGTTTGTTGGAAGTATTATGTTGGTTATGGATGGGTGTATACGAATGGTGTGTACAAGTTGGGTAGAAGTACAAACATATGTCACACTTTTATAAAGGAAAAGGTTAACAACACCACAACTATTCAATTTTAAAGACATAAAAATGACATTTCTATTCAGGAATTTAAAGATGATGTAAACTTATGAAATGTGTACAAATTGATGAAGTTTATGCCTATTATTTTTAATAATTTTTTGAATAAGAATTGATATGTTTTTTTTTTTAAATTTTTAAAGCTGATTTTTTAGTTGCTAAAAAACACTGAAAATTAGGGGGTCTAGTTCCTACAAGTTAACTATATGTAAATTAACTTTTTTCCCTCTAATTTCAAAACCCATTATAGATGACATATATAGCTAGTGCATGAAAAAAGAAAAATTAGTTTTCAATGTATATTTTCTTCGTCATAATAATTCAAAGTCCAACTTACCCAAATCAACAGTTTTTATCTCCCACCATATTTTTCCTATAAAATTTATCCCTATAAACATTAGTTATACGTTCTTGAGGAGGGCTCTCTCATCTAGTGAATCATATATTTTATAATATTTACTGATATGACTTAATATTTTTTTCTTTTTATGAGTCAACGTCTTTTCGAATGTTAGAATACCTACTTGCAATATTTTGTAATTACAATATATTATATCTAATCAAAACACTATAAAAATTATATGAGCATATTCTTGACTTCGACTTTTACAAAAGGGTATTTTTTAGTTTTTTCAAAAACTTCAATTTTGATAGAGAAATTAGTTGCTGAAGTCAATTTCTGTGATTTTGAGAAATTTGGTGATGTGGCTACCACCTAGGATGCCACATAAGCAGTTTTAGCCGGAACCAGTTCGACCAGAAGTGTTCTGACTGAATCTGGTTTCGGCCTAAGTAACTGTTTAGCTGACTCCTATGGTCGCGTGAGCGACCATGCCAATTCAACCTCGTATTTAAAAGTTTTTTTTTTTCAATCAAATAAAAATTAAATAAATATGATTTTTTAAATTGAATTTTCAAATAAAATCAATTTTTTTTTTGTGAAGAATGCATATTTTTTGCATTAAAAGGTGATTTTTTAAAATAAATTAGAAAAAAAGGTTAGATTTTTTTAAGTAAGTTGATTTTATACTTCATCTTTTACTATTTTTAAATTATTTTTATAAAAAAATTAAAATTAGTGAGATTTATGAAATTATAAATATTATATGAGCTTTTTTATTGAGTATATGAGGTATTTTTGTGTATAGGTGAATTGAAGTTCTCAATTTGAATAGTTTGTGCAATGGGGAATAAAATGACGAGATTAAGGCAATATGATCAAAGAAGAGATGATAAAATGAAAGGTCATACAAAACGCAGTTAAGAGCAACCTATTGACGTTCAAGAACACCTTGTTGATGTTTGAGAAGCTACAACTCAAGTACGAGAACAAACTAGTAGTAGTCAAGATAGAAATATTTCTTCTGGCATGGATAATTTGATGGAGATGGATGAGGATTCTCTTTTTAATCAAATTTCATCTGAACACATGGTACTTGAAATAACATTGAAATTACATTGGATTTTTTTTTAGGGATGAATATTTTCAAAATAAATATCTGTTTGGAAGAGCACAATTATTTTTCAGGTTATTCAGTAAAAGAGAAATGACCCATGTTTTGGAGTTGTTGGGTGTTGATAATAGGAAAATCCCAACAAATGTAAAAGAAACAATAATTGAAAATTTGCAAGAAGCATTGAACTATATTGATATCACAAGTCGAGGAGTTTATTTAAGTGTTGCATGTAGAGCGTTGATGACTACAATTTCTAGTAATTAATTATCCCAAATAAAACAAGTTCAAGCAATTTTTGAATTACTGAATGTATTTAGAAGTATTGTTCAAAAATATATTAGGAGGAGAAATATGTTAGATGAAAACATTGAAAAGAATTGGGTAAATATTTGTAGGCTTCCTCAAAAAAATAGAATTTTTGAAGATGTAAAAAGATAGGTCATTGAATATTAGACCAACCACTCTCGTGTTTCTTTCAATATTATAAGGGACGCTATACAAATGAAAGATTAACAAACCAGTATGAAAATTTTACATCCAAAACATTTTGTAGATACAACACAAAGTGAACTTCTTGAACCATTCAAGCAAGAGTTTTCAAATGTGAAAATTTGTCAAAGAATGTTTGAGAGGTCGTGTCTTTGTTTTGTATGCATAAATAAGGTACATGAAACTTGTTGCTATCAAAATTATATTGAATTTCATTTACACGTGCAATCATATAAAAAGATATGACATCAATTAATCCAAATATAGGCATCCCTAGAAATACGACACAATTTATGAAGTCTGTTTTATGTGATAAATCAAAAGATTCAGATGAGTTCAATGTACAATGTATAAAAAGTGCATGCATTGATTGTGGAGATTTGAAAAAATTTCCAATGCAAATTGAGAATATTTATGTTTCAATGCCAATATTATGGAAGAGCTAAGACAGGAAATCAGTCCCTAAAAATTGCGTTGAAGGAGAGTGAATTTCCCTACATTGAGTTTATGACTGGATTTTGTAGAATCATTTATCCAAATATCCAACATTGTCGTGGTGCACGGTGACAAGCTAAATAGTTTCGTAATTCAAAAATTTATTTTCCACCAAGTTCTATTCTTTCAATTTTATATTTCTCTAAAAACTATGCATTTTCCCCTCAACTGCATATTCAAACTCAATATTATCATTATGATCAAGTTGCAACATCTGTACAAGTGATCTATAGCCACACATAGTTTGATATGGATGGTGTAGAAAGTAGTAGTCCAAATAAATGCATTATCATCAAGGAGGTTCATTTCTATATCAACAATGATAAAGTTTATGATAGGAGCTATGTAGCCCATTGTTTTGCAATATTTTTTGAAGATATTAGGCAACGTGGAATACATGCTTCACATCATTGGATTTGGTCCAATGGATGTACTGGTAAGTACATACTTTAATTGATTTCAATTCTCATTTAAATTATTCTTTACAATTGAATTGGCATACATATAAATTCAATATATGTTTTTTATATTTGATTTTAAGTTCATTTTTTAATTTTGATTGTGTAACTTTATCCCAGGATAATTTAAGTCTACAACAGCTTTTAATTGGCTATCCATGCAACATGCTAGATGCAACATAATGTTTCTGTGGGTGAGGCTCTATGGGATTTTCTAATGATGGATAAAGACTCTTTTGATATTTTTCACTCTACTTATGCCCGTATTTTGGTGGATTTGAATATTTATAAAGGGATCCCAACTTAGATCAAACTTGAATCCTCAAAGAGTTCTTGGACCCAACTGCTTGAATATGAAGGGGTCCCCTTTAGATGTCAAAGATGCTTCAAAAATGGGCATGTCTCGACTCAATGTGGTTTAGAGAAAAAGAAAAGGTCTACTTCGTGGTGGAAGGGTGTCTCTTCTGAGCATTATACTTTTAGGAAGAAAAGCTTCTCCCAAGTGGTTGTGCATGAATCTTCGTGTCCTGCCTCTTTGCCGGATGTTGCTTGTGTGACTCCAGGGAAGAATGGTGTCAATGGCTCTTCACTCCCTGATGGGGCTCTAGTTGGAGGTCATGGTTCTAATGTGGAGAGTGTTGCTAGAGCTATTGTTGATAGTTCCTACTCTTAGGACTTTGATGATATTTTTGGGAAGAATGGTGCATCTTTGATTTATTTAGCTTGTGATAGGGCTTTGGATGGGGCTAGCGCCTCTTTTGGTTGCTGGCCCTTCTCCTCAGGTTTCTTCTAGCCCTCCTCCTCATATTTTTGTTGGCCTTATTTTGGGTCCTACTACTGGTCTTCCCTCTCAAGGCGTGGGGAGTTCTCTACTGGACTCAATTTCTTGGCATGTTGTTATTGATAAGGTGGATGATGGTTGGATCACAGTCAAAGGGATGAAATCTAAATTGCCTTAGCCCTCTTTTGATATGACCCTTCGTTCCCAAAAGGGTAAGACACATGGTAATTCTTAATGGTTTTTTGCTGGGTTGGGTTGGATTTCCTTCTAGTCCTTTTCCAATTTTTGGCTGCATGTTGGCTCTCCATGTGCAAGTTTTTCTTTGTCATGCAACATTTTTTTTGGTGGTGGGAGTCTGCTAGTTCCCCCTCCCCTTCTAGGTTTTGTCTTGTCTTGGTCTTGTTCTATTTCCTATAGTGGGCGGTCTTGAATATCTTTTGTTTTGGGTTCTAGGTTCCTCCAAAACTTGGTATGTACAGGGTTTTGGGTCCCTTCAAAATCTATTTTTCACTTAATCAAAACCATAAAGTTTATATGGAACTTATTTGAAAGTGGACATGGAAATGGGGAGCACGATGGAGCAGTTGTGAAGAGTGCACTTTTACAACATGAACTTGCAAGTACAAATGGTTAGAAGTAGATGCGTAATTCTTAATTTTATTTAAAAATAAACTATACATGTACATATCTTATATATATGGCTTCTCCATTTGCTAAATTATGAGTTTTTTTGCAGGTAACAACATAGATAATTCAAAGAAATTTGTTGAATGGTGCCAAAGTCATTTTGCTAGTCGTGACACTACATAAAATAAATGTTATTTTTGGGAAGTGAAAGATAAAATAGTGTGTTCAAATTCTTTAATTTAAAGTTCATCTAGTGCATTTGACTTTTATTATAATTCTTGATCTAAAAATGAGCATTTCATTTCATATTTGTAACAAATATTGATCGATCTAATCCTTATAATTGTTAAATAATTTTTGGTATTAGAAGTTTACATCAAGTGATGACTACAGGACAAAACAAGCCTCTTGTGATTCAAGTAAGAGAAAATTCATGCTTTTGTGCTAATTGCATTTAGAACAACACAAATAATCAATGTGAGAATAATATAGATGTATATGCTTCACAATGGGAAATGAAACAATTAATCACAATGCCTCCTTATGAAAATAGTGACAAGAACATAAACATTCATGATCTTATATATTCAGCTAATTATGAATGTGTTTATGATTTAGTTGTTACAGGTGCGTGTGCATGCATATTCTTTTGATTTAATGTACAATTCTTTTAATATTTAATTTTAATTTATTAAGTTTTTCATATTTTATCTTACTTTTATTTTTAATTTGTGGGACCTATATAGGTGATATTTTTGCTATGGTATCCTGACAATGTAGAAGGTGTAGATTATTATCTATGAAGATGGACGAAACAAAAATACAAATTGCAAGAAGCAAGTAAATACGATGATGGAAAAACATATCCAAATGGTTCAAGTGTTGTTGAAGGAACCTATTATCAACAAATGAAGATAGACAAAAATGGTGTTCAATTGATTGATTACGTGCCTGGCCAAAAAGTTCTACATTACAGTCACTTGGTTATAGCAACAATATTGCAATTGGAGACATTGTAAAAAAAGGACCTAGCAACCAAAAGTGGAGGTTGCCTATTGAAGAGCATGAATTTATTTTGGAGATAATAAAAGATAGAGAA
>MU226740.1:2177443-2197025 GCA_018584345.1 Thuja plicata | reverse complement strand
TACATGTTATCATAGTTTCATTTCTTGCATTATCATGACATTCTTAGCTTAGATTTCCTTTATGCTTTAGATTAATTCATCTAGCTTAACTAGGAGGCTTTGTAATACTTGCTCTTTCATTTTCATAACTTAGCTTGCATATTCATCTTAATCTAGGTTGCATTACATTTCATTCTTGATTCTTGAGGATATTGGCATTCTTGCCCTTGTCTTCATTGAATCTCCCATTGCATGGTTTACTAGCAAGGTTATAGGCTTAATAGCTCTAGCTGAGAGCATTCTAAAAACCCTTGCACTCCATGCCTAGGGAGCTATGGATCGATTTTTGAGACCTCATGCTTGAGTGTTCTTGAATGTAAGGATTCATAGAAGTGTGACACAATTATAGCACACAACTGTGGTCCTTGGCTTATTAGTTGGTGGAGGAGGTGGCAAATTTGACTCTGTGGCCTCTGAGTCATTCTTTTCTTCAGCTTCACCGATAGGTAGTTGTCCTTCGGTTTCTTCCTCCTTTTCAGTTTCTTCCTCTTGCTCGGTTCCTTCCTCTGTTGCCGACAACATCTTCTTGAGGTTCTTTACCATTTTGTCCTTTTTCCTGACAATTTTTTTGACAACCAAGCCATATTTTATTCTTGTTTTGGCCTCTTCATATGTTACAAACTTGGGTTGTTTCTTATCTAGTGGTTCATTTAACAAGGCATCAATTGCTTTAGATGCAATATCAATGTTTATCTCATATTCTAATGGTTGAAGCCATGCTATCCTTGGTACAATAGGCTTGATATAAGTATGATTTATATCAACCATGAAACATAATTCATCTTTATATTTCTCAATGAGTTGTTCGGGGATCCTTACCCTGTTTTGCGTTCAGTCTTTGAATACAGTAAAGTATTCATCCATGACTATTTCAAAATTATCTCCTAGTGAGGCTATGTGCTCACTGGTTTGCATGGTGATCAATTTTTTTCTATCCCATTTCACACCTCCTACCGATGGGAATGTTTCTTGAAAGTAGAAGAAAATTCACATTACGAGTGAGCCAAACTTACAGGTGTTTGACTTCGCATTCCTGATAGTCTTTAGATTATCTTCTAGCTTATTTAGTAGAAGTTCAGATAAGTCCAACTGTGTTCCCTTCTTCACAATTTTATACATCGTGTCCACTGCACTGGATGCTATGCTGTTCATTCTGCTGGTTTGGAAGAATTTGTAGCCTAGAACGCATGCACCGAATTTCATCTCATCATCGGTTATGGTGGAAACCTTCAATCCTCTACCATCCCATTTGGCTCATGTGATCTTCTCAGTCTCGACCTTGGGTGGATGCTTTAGTTCTTTTACCTTCTCGGTTATAGGGTAATTGGTGACGACATGGATAAAATCTCAAGTTATCATCTTCGATTCATCCAGCGAAAGTTTATGATTGTGCATTCCGTTTAGTACTAAGCGAATCCAATCAATTTTGAATGCCTTCGGGAATATTAGGGAATTAGTGAGACCTTTCAATTCTATATGTTTATGTTCATCTTTCAGAGTTCCATCTTCATTGCATAGCTTCTTGTAAGCTTGTTCAACCTCTGAATCACCTATTTCTGCAATCTTGCAGTGTATAAATTCTCAAACGTCTTTGATGAGAAAAACCCTAGCTGGTATTCACGAGAATTCTCCAGGATCGTTGGGTTGTGATGCAACCTCAGGGTGAATCTTGTATTTTGGTTCCTCACATGTCGAATTCTTGATGAGCTTGAACTCATCCTTTTTGGTGTTCTTCGATTTCACAGTTCTTGAAGTTATCATTTTCAGATTTAGGGCTTTCTGTGAAATGCATGAAAAAAGAGTTGTCAGTTGTCATAGAACTTACTATATACACCTGTAATGATTTTTGATCTGCATGGAGTGTTGGTGGTCGAGTTGTGGTCGCTTTGTGATCTTGTTGTTTTCTGCTCAAAAATCGCTCTTTGTCGCTCTGCTCTAGTCATGGTGAATAATGAGACCGACCAGCCACCTTTTTATAGCCATTTGACCTAAAAGGTGTGTCATTAATGCTTACCAACTCCTCAGTATTTAAAGATGGAGTTATTCGGTTAAGACTTCAAATTTCCTTTGGTGATGACATGACGTTTCAGGACAATCATTATACCTTTTGCTTTTACCGACGGGTTTCGGTATTGCAACCAAATCGTTCACTTTGCTCCATTACCGATGAGGCTCAATTTACACTAGCAAGTTTTCTTTTAACCGACGCATCTCGGTAAGTGTAGGCAATCTCAGCTTTGAGTGTGTACCGGTCGATTTCGATATGTATGCCCGATAGAAGAGTTATCATAGATTTTAACAAGTAGTACCATGATGCATCTTTCTTTATGCTAATTTGGCATTTTATCAACATAGTATGGAACTGATGTAAAATAATAACTTGGGGTAATACAGTTCCATACTTACTTGTTCTGCTTAGGTGGGGGTGGTGATGTCACTGGATCCATTGGATGGGGTGTCACCATTTGCATTGCTTGGTCTAGCTTCATCATTATTTAAAGATTTTCTCCACATTTTGTCTCTTGCCCTCCGGATGTCTTCAATGGTGTTTCCATTGGGATATGTGATGGTCTCTGTCATTCGGTCTCTACAGTCTTTCTTGAGATGACCAACTTTATGACAGTGTAAGCATGCCATTCCAGGTTTAGTCCAGTCTCTAGACTTTCTAGTCCACTGTCTCATACAGTTTGTAGCAATGTGACCTAATCTTCCACATGTTGTACAATTTGTCCAAGTGTTGTAATCCCATACATATTGGTTACCGACTCTCTTCGGTTGATAGGGAGTTTCTTGACCTTTTGGCTTCCATGCTTGCCTTTTCTTTTTCCAGCATTCAAGAGTTGTGTGCCCATTCATTTTGCAAGTAGGACAATATTTGTCTATGTAGGTTTCTTTCTTTGGTTGTTTCATGTCAGACTTACATTCATATGCTTTATGTCCTTTCTTGTTACATTTATAACAAAATCCTATGAATGAAGATGTAGATTTAGGAATAACTTTCATTTTGCCTCTGCATACATTTGATGTATGGCCTTGCTTTCCATAGTGATTGCATGTAATCTTTCTTGGTATTGAATTTGTATAGACATTCTTTGGATCAGTTTGATTTGATGATTCTCCATTCTCGGTAAAACCTAGACAGGTATTGTTGTTGACTCTTCATTGTCCTTCAATAAAATCATCCATTCTTTTATTCCTTTCTTCAACCTTTTTGATAATTTCGTTATGCTGCTGCTGAATTCTTATTTCATGTTTCAACTTTTCATTCTCATCTTTTAGCTCACCGATAGCTTCTATTATTTCAACAAGTTCAACATTTATTCTATTTTCCTCTTGACTCATAAGAATAATCTAATTTGTAATCTCATTGTGATGCTCTGTAAGTCTTTGTATTTCAGACTCTTTTTCTCGTAGCTTTTTTGTAATCTTTCTTCTATCATCAATAGCTAGTGTTCTTTCTTGCTCATCTTGTCTAGCATTGTTCATGACATCAATCATCCTTACCATCTGTGTCTCTTGATCAATTTGCAGAGATTTAACTTGTCCATCCAGATGTTGATTGATTTCAGTTAGGCTTGTGATGCTTTATTCTGATGTATCCAATGCTTTTCTTGTAGTTGATCTTAAAGACTCAAAGAAATATGGTATCTCTTCCTCATGATAATCTGTCTCATTACAACAAGATGCCATAATCTTTCTTTCATCTAACAACTGTCTCATGTTGATTCTAGCTTCTTTATACTATTCATAGAACATTTGAATTTCTAGCTTCTTATTTCCAATATTCTTATCAAGGTTGTACTTCTCCATTGTATGATATTTTCTCTTAAGTGTTTGATCTTTTTCCAAAGAAGAGATGTAGCTCTGATACCAATTTTTAGAATTAATGGGAAGTGTGTATTGAGAGGGGAGGGGTGAATCAGTACCTCTAAAAATTTTGTATCCTTTAATAAATTAACCTTTGTGTAATCAATTGTATATCCATTCATCTAATCTATACTATCTTGATGTGAGTTATATCAATTCATAATATTAAAATACATATGAACATTGATAGAAACATTCATGAAAGTAATTGACACATAACACAAGATATGATAATACAGAAAACTCCTATTAGGAAGTAAAAACCACGGTGGGGATGGCACCCACAAAATCTTCACTATCTGCAGATTGGAGGGGCCCGGTTAAGGCTTACAATTTGACCACTTCTGACGATCTACCCGGTTATGAGTATCAGTGGAGACGTGTTAAATTCTACTCAGTTAAGAGCTTTAGCAACACTGTTGAGTGTGCACTTGGTTAAGAGATTTGTAGTTGGACTGTTAAATCCACCTTCCTTGAAATAATTTTTACAATTTGCTCCACGTGTTAGAATGATAGAAAATTACAATTTGACATGGTAAATGCAATCTCTTATTGTTGATTTAGATCCATTTAAGTTTACATGAATGATATTATCACCTAATGTGATTGAGTAATACCTCTGATTCTCGGTAGCCTCTATTCTTGGTTCTTGCTAACCAAATTCACCTTTTGTTGTTTTGGTTCTTGAAACTTTCAATCTGATCTATAGATGTGCTTGTAGGCTTCATTCATCATCTCTTTCATATTCACATCCTTTTATAATGAATGATTACATCATCTATTTATAAGATGGATTAACACCATCAAGTTTTATGAAAAAAAATGTTAACTCTAAGACCAAGTTTACAACTTGTACCTTGATCTCCTAATCTATGTGTTTTAAATCACTTAGACTTATTAAAAAACTTACATTCATGTTTCTTGTCCCTAAAGAAATAGATTTAAAAACAAATCAAGATTCTATAAATAGAATAAGTCTTCTTTATCTGATGTGGAAGTCAGATCCACTTTTTGTGGGTTGCAACTAATTCTCAGTTCTTGGCAGTCAGTTATGCTTCTGAAATCATTTGACTGTCTTTCGGTTTTGTTCTTTCAGATTCTCTTTAACTGTCTCTTCGGTTTGCACTTTTTATGTCTCTCGGTTTGCACTTTATCTTGCACGTCGAGTTCCTCTTTATCTTTCTGCTTTGAAATTTTGGTGTACACACAAAGTTGTGTCGTTGGTTCTCTTTGTACTTAGTCATTTCAGTGATCTCTTTATATCTGATTTTTGGTTTTCTCTTTGTTCTGTCTTCCGGTGTATGCTTACCGAAAGTGTTGTTTGCATACTAATGGCAAATTAATGTTATCAACTTCTCCATTCTCATTCAACTTGTTTTAGAATATCCGTTTGGTACCAATGACATTCTTGTCATTTGGTCTAGGTACTAATGTCCATGTTCCATTCTTCTCAATCAGTTCTATCTCTTCATTCATAGCACTGATACATTCTTCATTTTCAGGTGTAGTATTGATAGATTTAGGCTCATAATCACAAATTAAACATCTAGTGTTCAGAGACTTACTTCTTGTTCTCATTCCAACCTTTGCAGTATTGATAGATTTAGGCTCATAATCACAAATTAAACATCTAGTGTTCAGAGACTTAGTTCTTGTTCTCATTCCAACCTTTTTGTCTCCTATGATCTGGTTTTTTGGATGGCATCTTCTGACATTCTTGGCAAGTACCGATTCAACTCTTTGTTCGTCATCTTGACCTTTATTTTGATCTCCATTGCTTGGTGCATCATTTTGAGCTATTTCCTAATTTTTGATGTTTGCAGCCTGATGCTCGGGTGCATTGTTCTGTCGCTCACTAGCGATACAGTGTTGCTTGGGTAGAGTGTCAAGTTCTTCACTATAGACAAACCTGTTGTATTCTTCTGGTTGTTTTTTGCTTTCCTCATCATTTTTCTCAGCAAATTCATCTACTTTGACATTTGCACTTTCAATGATTTTGTTAGAGGATTTGTTATGATATTTATAAGCCTTTCTTTTGGTAGAATAACCTAGAAATATTCCTTCTTCACCTTTGGAGTCAAGCTTTCCATTTCTATCATCTTTCAAAATATAACATTGACTTCCAAAAATTCTGAAGTAACTTACATTGGGTGTGTATCCATACCATGGCTCATAATGTGTCTTATTGGTGTCTTTCTTCAATTGAACTCTGTTTAATGTATAGACAGCAGTACTGACAGCTTCTCTCTAGAATATTTGTGTGATGCCTTTCTCAATCATCAGTGTTTTGGCACAATCAATAATGGATCTGTTCCTTCTTTCAACAATCCCATTTTGCTGTGATGTTCTCGGTGCAGAAACCTATGTTTGAATTCCATGCTCATTACAAACGTTAGTGAATTCATCATAAATAAACTCTCCTCCTCTGTCCGATCTTAGAAATTTTAGTTCCTTTCCACTTTGTTTTTCCATTATAGCTTTATACCATTTAAACATCTTTAATGCTTCTGATTTCTCTTTTAAGAACATAATATTCATCATTCTATAATAATCATCTACAAATAGAATGAAGTATCTATCACCATAGTATCTCTTTTTTATCATTAGTCCACAAAGGTCAGTATGGACCAGCTCTAGAATAATATTAGATGTGTAGGTTTTTCTCTTGAAACTAGACTGTATCATTTTACCTTTTTGACAATTCTTACACATGACATGGTCGGGCTTTGACATGCTCAATAAGCCTCTTACTTTCCTTTTATTACTTATCCTAACCATGTTGTCAAAATTCACACGACATAACCTTTTATTCCACAACCATATGTCTTTGTTTCTAGTCATTAAACAAGTGGTATTAATATCATCAAGATAGAATAGGTTACCTTTTGTCTGTTCACCAATTCCAATCAACCTTCCTGATTCATTAAAGATCTTTGCCTTTTTTTTCTCAAATGCAACTCAGTGTCCTATGTTATTCAGATGTGAAACACTCAATATATTATAGTTAAGTCCTTTCACCCAATATGCATTTTCACATTTGATCAGATTATTCAACATTATTGTTCCTTTATCTTCAACCAGACAAGGTGAGTCATTACCCATTCTTACTGATCCACCATTATAATATTCAAAATTTTCAAACTTTTCCTTATCTCGAGTCATGTGGTGAGTACAACCACAATCAATAATCCAGACATCATTCTTACTAACCTTAGATATTAGTGCAGTTTCAACATACCTTTCCTCTTCATCTGAATCATCCTTCATAGGAACAAATACCACCTCAATATCTTCATCAGATTCGGTGCTAGTATTCTCATTTTTTTTGTCAGCTAGGTAACAATCCTTCTTTCCTTTGTCCTTGTAGTCTCGGTTGTCTGTCTCTTATGCCAGATTGTCGGTTGCTTTGGTAATCTTGGTCATCACCTTTGTCAAACTTATTTTCATATGATCTATCATTGTTTATGTCTTCTTTTCTTTTGTTAGGACATCTAGCAGCAAAGTGTCCAATCTCTTTACAATTAAAACATACCAATGGTAATTTACCTTTGTATCTACATTTGCCTCTCTACAATCCTCTAGTCATTAGTGCTTCAATCTCATCAAGTTCTTGGTCATCACTATCACTTTCACTATCATTTATCATAGTGTGTTTATGACTTGATTTACTTATTTTCATTTAGAATATTTGAATGCAGACTCAATAGTTGGTAAGACACTATTGTCAAAGTTATTCATCTCAAATGAAATGAGTCTACCAATCAAACTATCTATAGTAACATTGTTATTTGCTACTACTCTCATTTCTTGTATAGCAGATACTCTTATAGCATAAACATGCAGTAAGGTTTTGAGAATTTTAGTTACCACTATTTCTTCTTCAAGTACACCTCCTACTCCTCGGATAACATTAACAACCTCTTTGATTCTACAGTTGTACTGAGTGATTTTTTCTCCTTCTTTCATTCTTAGGTCATCAAACCTTCCTCTTAGACTTTTTGTCTTAGCTCTCAGCACATTTTTATCTCCTCCATGTACTAGCTTCAATTTGTCCCACATTTTCTTTGCAGTGGTGCAAGATTTGATATATTCAAATCCATCATCAG
Source organism: Thuja plicata (assembly GCA_018584345.1). Lineage (NCBI taxonomy): Eukaryota > Viridiplantae > Streptophyta > Pinopsida > Cupressales > Cupressaceae > Thuja > Thuja plicata. Next base: position 2,189,013 of record MU226740.1, on the reverse strand, counting down.
AGAGTGAGGAAGCAAGTTCTATCATCATAGAATTGTGTTCATGTTTTTTTCTCAATTGAACAACTGTCGCAGGTCCAGTAGGTAGAACAAATTCAGTATCTAAGTATTGAGTGACATCATTTACAATACCTGATAGGTGGAGTCTTATCCTACTTTGCCATGATGCAAAGTTGTCCTTGTTCAACTCAGGCACATCCCTTTTTCTCATCTTGTGATCTTTAGCTTGAGTCTTAAAACTCCCTTTCTAAGCACACAAACTCTGATACCAATTGTTAGAATAACTGAGAGGGGGGAGGGTGAATCAGTGGCCTCAAAATTTAATCCAGTAATTCAACCAAAACTTTATACCACAAATATAAAACCTCTAATTATCTTCAGTCCTACAAGATGTATGCCTTTATCAAATATATGTTGCTCGGTTAATATACTATTTATCCTTCCTTAAGCTTTACCAAATATAAGTCTATCTTTTCTTAACCTTTACCGAAATACAATTAATAACTTAGTGTTTACCGATCAATCCTTTTTTAGTAATGTGTAAAGAAAAGCATCAAAGCAATGAACCATATACACATTTGACACATGGATTTTTAACATGGAAACCCTGTTAGGGGAAAAATCAATTGGGACCAGTAACCCAAAATTTTCACTCTTCTGAAGTGAGCTCGGTGAAGTGCCAACCCTATTAAAGGTTACAAACACATTGTTAAGTGCGACCTTGTTAGAGGATTTATTACTAACAGTTTATCACTTGACCTAGCATTCACTATGCTATCAACATGAAAACCTTTTGATACTCCTTGGGATGTATCTCAATAGATAAAGGATGGTTAAATCCTACTCTGTTAAGAGATTTTCTGAATCAATGTTTAAACTCAAACAGTATATCATCTGTTCATAAATACAACTTAATCTTGTAGATGTTCAGATCTATTGTAAGCTCATAATACCTCTTCTGATCAATGTTCTCTTCAATTCCTTTGCTCCACTTCTTTCTGCTTGGTGAATGTTGTTGCTTCTCTGTTGATTGGTGTCTGCAAATTTCTTAGCTCTATTCTTCAGCTTGTATGATCAGATCTGTATGAAAACTTCTTATCTTCACCAGAATTCTCTTCAGCATTCCTCTTTTCATAATTAATTTATTGTCTCTTTATATAGACATGATTTCATTGTTTCTTTTCCTTCTTGTTTTCTTCGTTGATCACTTCTTGATCTGTAAAGCTCCCCATGCTTGCTTTAGTTTTAATCCGTAAAACTCTCCTTGTTTTCTAGAATAAAATATGCTTTAAATCTCCTTCTTATCTTTAGATTTTAATTGATCGATGAAAACAAAGTAAACAATCAGTTAACTCTATAATTAGCTCCTGCCAGCTAAGTTGTTTTGTCCTATCCTAACTTTAGTTCTCGTCGGTTAATACTTCAATTGTGCTTGTTGATTACTGCAGATAGCTCGAGCATCAACTTCAATTTTTTTTGGTGACAACTACAATTTTCTCGGTAATTCTTGCTCGGGTATCATTTGCTTGGGTAACACTATCCGTCGGGTAACATTGTGAACTTCTATGCTCAGGTTCACTGTCACTCGGGGTTTATTGTTACTCAATGTACATGATTACCGATGACAAAAACTTTGTCTCTTCAGATATTTAAGTGTTGTGACATTATGTGTATGAGAAATCATACCATATCAAGTTTACATCAGTGACAATACAACACATTAACTAATTTAATGTCTTGCATTTACTTTCTGCATCTCGGTGATCATCAACTTCATCAATTGGTATTCTCATCTCTTCGATGAGTAAATTTTCAGTGTAGCTTTGTCTTTCATTGTGACACATCATGCATCCCATCATCCTGTGATATTTCTTTGATACACCTCTTTTCGGTATGATAAAAACACAGTCTTGGCAAAATGTCATCAACGACTTTGTTGGGATTTTATTCACATTTGGTTTCAATAAGACATAAAGATGTCTAATCAATCTATCATTTGAATTCATAATTTTCCACCTAATATGAATTATGATATTAACATGCAACTTATATTAGTTTTGTGTCATGAATCATGATATTTTAGGAGAGACGACATGAAAAGTATTCGGAAAATTATGAACAAAAGTGGGAGAATTCTGTGAATCTTGGGGAAGAAAATGAAAACATTATCTCATTTTCTGAGGTGCTAAAAAACTGAATGATGGCTATCTAACAATAGCCAAATGGTTGTATTTGTGGGTTATTTCTAAGGAATCTAACCCCTTTGGTAGATAGTTATAAATAAGTATGTTTTGTGTATATAATATTTCATCAAACATATAACTCTAAAGTTTTGTATATTTGTGGGTAATTTTTGTCTACATTGACAAATTATGGACACCTTAAATAAATCATCATATTACATGTGGCATAAATCATTGTAAAAGAGGCTATTTGATGATATTGTATTATGGAGCACTAAAGTTAGGGTGTGCATGTATAGGTCCATGGTCCATATATTGTTGGAATATGATGTTAATGCTATTATTGTTGTTGTCATTAATGGTTGTCATTGATGTCAACATATCTTATGTTTGGATGTGAATTGTATGCTTTGGTGATCCAGTGTAGCATGCTCTAGATGATGCGCTAAGTAGATCTATCTTTAGTTGAGTTCATCCTAGTCCCATTCAACTTGCAACATAATGTGGTTCACTCCTTTGGGTCCTAACCTATCTTGAAAGTGGTTATTCTGCTTTAAAACATGTGTTTGCATTGTAATATGTACATCCTATTTCTTGGTTCCAATTATCATGGCGATTGTGTAGCGTGTTTTATTAAGCGTGGAGGTTCTGTGCAGTCGACATTTCATTCCTTACCACCATGGAAATGTTTTATGGTGACCTATTTCAAATTATGTTAGGCTGAATTAGATGTTTACGATGGTATGACATGGTATAAGAAAGTGACGATTCTGTTTGATGCAAGAGTGAATGAATTTGCATAGTGAATGCAAATTTGACAAGGAAAGATTTGTGTATTGATGAGTATGCAAATTTGTGCAACATTTAGAAGATTGTAGTATCATTCCTGTATTGTTGATTGTTGGTGATAGTAACTTCAAGGGTGGATTATTTTTCATTACTCTTATTGTAGCAGTGAGCCTTTTCATGCTGGTTATGATCCTAATTTCTTTTGGGAAGTTAGCCCAAATGACAATGATCCTTACTTGCAGTGAGCCTTTGTAAAAATCACCTTAACCGATGTTTCTATTCATGAGAATTAGGTTCTCTGTAGTTTTTCCCATCTTGGGTTTCCACATAAATTATGGTGTTGATGACGTATGTGTAGGTATACGAAAGGTTACTAAGAGGGGGGGGGTGAATCAATAATCACCAACTTAAATTTAAAACACAATCCCAAATCTTCTTCAAATAGATTTACCAATTACAACTTAATTAACCTATAACAGTGTTATCAGTTTTCATAACATTAAACATCCATGCAACATAAAGTAAACATTCAGACTACATTAACACCAATATTTATCTCGTGGGAACCCGATTAGGGAAAAAATATGGTGTGAGATTAGTGCCCACAAAAGTTGTACTCTCCTAAAATATGCCCGATAAAGAGCTTGCCCGGTTAAGGGTTACAAAAGCACTGTTAAATGCTACCCAGTTATGGGATTTACCTAGAGAACTCTTAAATTCTTATACCCTGTTAGGAGTAACTTGGTTACAGGATTTTAGAAACTCTTTTAAATTCTTATACCCTATTAGGAGTAACTTGGTTAGAGGATTTTAGACACTCTTTTGAGAATGACAACATGTTAAAAGATTTACAATAGACCTGTTAGGGTCACCCGATTAAGGGATTTTACTGTCACAATTGTTAGAGAGTAACAACCAAAATGATCCGTGGTTTGCACTAATTCTTCTATATCAGATCCAATAAAGTTCCTTAATACAATAACATACCATTCCAATCCTTTGTATCCTCTTTTGTGATCACAACAATCCTTCTCTAATTAGTTCTTCTGTTCCACTGATATCCTATCTTCTTCATCACGATACCAAACTTCTTCTTGTCTCCTTCTTAAGTAGATATTCTTTAATCATCCAAACCCTAAAACCTAGATCCAATGATAATGACTTCATCATCTCAAACCATTTTCCTATTCTTCCTCCTTGTCGGTTGCATCATGATTTTCCATTTTAACCGATAGCCATCATCTTCTGATAGCTAACCGTCTTACGCTGATAAGACTTCATTCATGCCGATAGTTAATACTTTACTTATTTGACAACTTAACATCAATGAAAAACACTATAAATGATCTAACCTCTTCATCAAATTCACTTAACTTCCTTATCAATTAGAGTAGTTATGCCAACAATCTATCTATATGCCAACAATCTCCCCCTTTGGCATTGATGGAAAAATTTTAGTTATACACAATCGTATGTACCTTTCTCTGTACTGATCTTTCATCTCTATATATTCTTCTTCTACATCTTTCTTTCATCTCTCTGATTTATCTATACTCTCACTTCTCTTGACTTTGCCTCATTCTTCACTTCTCCCCCTATTCTCTATTCTCCCCATTTGACATCAATGCCAAAGGCGATCAACCTTACTGTATTGTCTTCTAATTTTGTACTTGATTTCATTTCACTTGCCTAGCCTGCTCCCCCACAGAGTAGTCTATCTGTAGATCAATTCATACTTAAGATATTCTGTTAAAATGTTATGAACTGATGCATACCGCATATGCTTTTACTTAATTTCGGATAGGGGTAGGACCCCTAGTTTACCTCTTAGATATTCAAAGCTCTCCTTAGGTAGTAGTTTAGTGAATATATCAAAAAATTGTTCCTTTATAGGAATATATTCCAATATTACTTCTTTATCGTGTACCTTCTCCCTTAAAGAAAATGATATTTTATAGCTATATTCTTGGTCTTTGAATGCATTATCGAGTTCTTTGATATATTAATGACACTTGTATTATCACAATGTATAACAATAGGTTCTTCAACTTTCTCATGTATTCCTTCTAATATTTGTTTTATACATAACACTTGATGACAATTAATGATAGCAACAACATACTCAACTTCTGCTGTAGATTGTGAAATATAATTATGATTCTTGCTTGTCCATGACACTAATCTGCTTTCCAAATAAAAAGATCCTCCACTTGTACTTTTTCTGTCATCAACATTTCTAGCTCAATCTGCATCTGTATATGTCTGAATATTAAAATCTCATTTCCTTTCATACCATTATCCATAAGTTTTTGTTCCTTTAAGATATTTGAATATCCTCTTAACTGAAGTCATATGTGAATCCTTGAGATTAGATGAGAATCTAGCAACTATTCCAACTGCATGTGCAATATCAGGTCTGCTGTGAACAAGATATTGTAGCATCCCAATCATTGATCTGTATAATGTTTTATTTACTTCCTTAGAATCATCTTCTTTTGATAGTTTACAACTAGTTACCATAGGAGTACCAATAGGTCTTGAATCTTCCATTCCAAAAGTTTTCAATATCTCCTTAATGTATTTATAATGAGTTATGTAAATACCTTTTGACATCTGTTGTACTTGTAAACCAATAAAGAATTTTATTTCTACAATCATAGACATCTCAAATTCTTTCCTCATTTCTTCAACAAAATATTTACTAAGCAAATCATTTCCTCCAAAAACTATATCATCCACATAAATTCCAGCAATCAAAATTGTGTCTTCACTTTCAGTTTCTAAATACACATTACTATTATCACTAGTTCTTTCAAATCTATTTTTAACTAGATAAGAATGTAGTCTTTCATACCATACTCTCGGTGCTTGCTTAAAACCATATAATGCTTATGCAATTTACAAACAAAACCCTTACGTTGTTCAACAAAAAATCCTTCAGGTTGTTCAATATATACTTCTTCTAGTATTCCATTTAGAAATGTCGATTTAACGTCCATTTGATAAAATTTCAATCCTTTATATGTTGCCTAAGCCAGTAATATTATGACTCCTTCCAATCTAGTGATAGGTGCAAAAGTCTCTCCATAATCTAGTCATTCTTCCTATGCATAACCTTTGCAAACTAATCTTGCTTTATTTCTTATTACTTCACCATTCTCATTAAGTTTGTTCCTAAAAACCCACTTTGTTCCTATAACATTTTTATCTTTAGGCCTAAGTACTAACACCCATGTTTTATTCTTCTCAATGTGTTCAATCTCTTCTTTCATTTCCTGTATCCAGTCTTCATCTTTTAGTGAATCTTTTACCATTCTCGGTTCCATCTCTGATAGTAGACATGTAGTATCCTTGGCTCTTAATTGACTTCTGGTTAATACTCCATCACTCCTATCTCCAATTATATTTGTCAAGCTATGATTAATCCTTATATTTCTTGGCGTTACAAGTTCCACATTCTAAATTCGTTCATTTTTGTTGCTTGTTTCACCTAGCGGTGCTATTATCGGTTGGGTGTTATCGGTGCCTATACTTTCTTGTTCTATTTCTAACTTTTAAATTTCAAAGTAAATCAATTCACTGAACCCTTATGGTTTCTTTTCACTGTTCTCTTCATTTTGTTATGAAAATTCATCAATCTTTACATTTTCTCTTTTAATTATCTTATTTGTTCTTTTATTCAAACACTTGAATGCTTTACTTTTAGTAGAGTATCCTAGAAATGTTCCTTCATCACGTTTACTATCAAACTTAAGTAGATATTCTTTAATCATCCAAACCCTAAAACCTAGATCCAACGATCATAATTTCATCATCTTATCAAACCATTTTCCCGTTCTTCCTCCTTTTTGGCTGCGTTGTGATTTTCTCTTTTAACCGATAGTTGGCGGCTTCTGATAGCTAACATCCTTACGTCGATAAGAATTCCTTCATGTTGATAGTTAATACTTTTCTTATTTGACTATTTGATATAAATGACAAACACTATAGCTTATCTAACCTCTTCATCAACTTCACTTAACTTCCTTATCATCTAGAGAAGTTATGCCAACAATCTCTCCATACGCCAACAATATGGTGTTTTGTGCTTTCATGTTCATATCTATTTTAAGATTCAGATTGCTTTAAGTTTTCTCCAAGATTTAATAAGGTTAATAAATTTGTTTTATTATAACTAATTCACGCCCCCTATCATTTATTTGACATGTTCATCAATTGGTGTCAGAGTTCTAGTTCCTTGAAGAAGAGCTTAACTGCTTGAGGTAGATCTGATGACGCATAAATTGACAATTCCTATGTTTTAGGGATCTAATTACAGTTTCTGGAAAGTGCAGAAGAGAGGTTGCATGATTTCTATAAGTTACGCCACTTGAAAATTTGTTAAGAAAAAATATGTTGTACTGGCGAATGGCCCTACTATTGTGGATGAGATTTTAGCCTATGAGGAGAATGAGAAAGCAAGGTATGTAATTTTAAGGTCTATAAAGGAAATGATAGATTCAATTTAACAAAGAAGTTAAAAGTTAAGTGCCAATATGAGAATTTGAGAATGGAATAAGGTGAAGATATTGCAAGCTATTTTCAAAGGGTTGACAATGCTATGAATGAAGTCAAAAATCATGGTGGAAATCTAACTAATGAAGATGTTATGGAGAAGATTGTGACAACTTTACTGGAGAGCTACAGTGACAAGATCTCAGCTATTGAGGAAGTTTATGATTTAAATAAGTTTACTAGAGACTAATTTTTTGGCACCCTGACCGCATTTGAGTTTAGGAAATTCAGAAAAGAGAGGGAAAATTTTGAAAGGAGCTTTAAAGGCACAAAGATAGAGGAAGATCTAAATGATGATAGTTCAAATGAGTTGGAAGTGAACTTTACAAGGAATCTAAAGAAAGGTACTGACAAATACAAAGGTATGTTACCTCTTAAATGTTTTAGATGTGAAAAGATTGGTCACCTAGCAACTAGGTGTTAGTAAAAAGGAACTAGCTAGAAGTTTAAGAAGTTCAATAAGAAGGCCTACTGTGTTAATGAAAATTTTAGTATATCAGACGATGAATCAGATCAAGAGGATTGTTTGTTTTTGGCAGAACAAGAAAAACCTAGATTTGATGTCTCTAACATTTGCACAAAATTTGATGATAACATTGAGACTACATTGTTATTTAGAAGGAATAAAAATGAATGGTTGATTGATAGTGGATATTAAAATCACATGACTAGGGATAAAAGTAAATTTTTAAAACTTGAGAAATATGATGGAGGTCTTGTTAGATTTGGAGATGATAAAGCGACATAGATTGTTGTAATTTGTTTTGTTACTTTTGATGGAAATCATAACCTTGACAATGTTTACTATGTGAAGGGTTTATATTATAATATTTTGAGTGTTGAACAGATGTGTGAAAATGGATACAATATTGTGTTTTAAGATGATGGTTGTGAGATCCGAAAGAGGTCTGGAATTGTTATTGCAGTTGGTAGAAGAACAAGTGGAAACATGTATCAACTAGAAGGAACTACAAAGAGTTTCTTATTATCTCAATCTGATGACAGTTGGCTTTGGCATCGAAGGATGTGTCACATCAGGTTTCACAAATTGGTAAGGATAAGTTCAATAACTGCAGTACAAAATTTGCCAATGCTGAACCTAAGACCGCAGTAGAAGCATGCAATGATCAGTATTGGGTAAAAGCAATGGAAGAACTTGATCAGATAGAGAAAAACCAAACTTGGGAACTTGTTCTCAGACTCGCAGATAATAATGTGATTGGTACAAAGTGGGTATTCCAAAATAAGATGGATGAAAATGGAAAGGTAATGAGAAACAAGGCAAGATTGGTTTGCAAGGGTTCCACTTAGAATGAAGGTATTGAGATTGATGAAACTTATGCCCATGTTGCCCAGATGGAAGCGATCCAAATATTCTTAGCATTTGCAACATTTAATGATTTAAAAGTTTATCAGATGGATGTTAAGTCAAAAATTTTGAACGAAGAACTGAAGGAAGAAGTCTACATTGAACAGCCAGAGGGATTTAAGGCTGGAAAGGATCCAGATGTTGTTTGCAGGTTGAAGACAGAATTGTATGGATTGAAACAGACACCTAGAGCATACTATAGAAGATTGGACAAGGATTCCAGAAGGGATCTATTGATAGTAATTTGTATTATAGAGTTTATATAGATCAAGTCTTGATTGTTGTGGTTTATATTGTTCACATAATTTTTGGAGGAAATGATGATTTTTGCAGGAAATTCGCTAATGAGATACAAAAGGAATTCAAAATATCTACAATTAGTGAGCTTATTTTTTTCCTTGGATTACATGTAAATCAGAACAATGAAAGCATTTACATTTCTCAGTGCAAGTATACCAGATAATTATTAAATAAGATTGGATTGGAGAACTCTAAACTAATATGTAGGCCTAGTGTTACTGGATGTAAATTGAATAAAGAAGATGATTCACTGAAAGATGATGCAAGTAAATGCATGTCAATGATTGGAGGATTGGTATATTTGACTGCTAGTAGATCGAATATTATGTATGTTATTTGTCTAGCAACTAGTTTTTAGAAAGAACAAAAAGAATCAAATGTCATGGTAGTAAAGAGAACCTTTAGATATTTGAAGGGTACATAAGATCTTGGATTATGGTATACAAAAGGCTCATATTTCACTCTGACAACTTACGCTGATGTTGATTGGGATAGATGTGTTGATAACCAACAAAGTACTAGTGGTGGAGCATATTTCCTTGGCTCCCAATTGGTTGCATGGTCGAGAAAGAAGCAAGATTCTATATCATTATCTACTATCGAAGTTGAATACATTGCAACATCCTCGTATTGCACTCAGGTACTATGGATGAAATAAACTCTTAAGGATATTGACATATCATTTGATGAACTGATCTCAATTATGTGTGATAATACTAGTGTTATAAATATTTCCAAGAATCTGATACAACATTCTAGAAAAAAAATCCATCAGATATCATTTCTTAAGAGAGAACGTTGTGGACAATGAGGTCAGACTTTAATATGTACATATTGTTAGAGTAATTTCCCTTTAGACTTATTGATTAAATCATGTTGATTTAATTAGTTAAGTTGTCATTACTCTTTAGCGCTTAAGCTCTCTCTTAGGTGCATTAATAATTAATTCTTTTATTAATTATTAATGTGCAACCTAGCTTTTTCACTTTTAGGGTTTCATTCACCTTTTAAAGTTGAACTTTGTAATTATTGTTCATTAACTTCGAATATATTTTTGCTCTCTCTTTTCGAGTATTTCTGAGCTCTGATTTTTTCCTCCTTTCAGCTTCTCTCCTGTAACAGGTTATTTACATGTAGGTGTTCTTGGCATTCTGTGGATTTGTCTTTCTCAAATCCTACATGGTATCAGAGCCCCTCTACTGCTACCTATTCTGGAGTGCTTGAAGCGTGTTTCAAAGGAGAAAATCTCAGTTTTTTCAAGGTTTTTTGTCTTCAATATGAAGGTGAAGATTTTTTGGAGCATTTTGGGCGCAAACGGACCTCACACTCAGAAGGCCCAAAAACCTATATGTCCATATAAGGCATGACTATTTTGGCCAAAGTTGCATTATGAGGCAAATTGTTTTTGCTCATGCCCATTTTCTGGGCACGCAAATCGAGGCAATTTCATCCAAGTTCAAAAAAATTAATTAGTTTTTTTTGGGGGACCTGTGCCCGCAGCTCAGTGGACCAAGCCCTTAGCTCGTCGAGCTCGGAGCTCGCCGCCTGGCTTTTTTAATATTTTTTTTCATAAAAAAATATTAAATTGTTTTTTTTAAATAAAAAAATATAGATTGTTTTTTTAATGTTTTTTTCTTTTAAAAAAAAGCATGCCTGTTTTTTTAATTGTTTTTTTCAAAAAAAACAATTGATGTTTTTTTCAAAAAAAAAACAATTACTGTTTTTTTATTATTTTTTTCATTAAAAAAATAATATTTTTTTTTATACCATTTTGGTGGGAAATCTGGAGGCAGTCCCTTTTTGGAGGTTTTTCCCCAGTTTAGCCGGGCTCCGCCATTTTTGGCTGAGGTTCTTCCGGATCATTTGGTTTTTGACCTACTGATGGTTTTTTGCTCATAACTTGAGCAAACAGAGGCATTTTTTGCCAAACGCGATATCGACGGAACGCTGGTTCTGAGGCCGATCTGATTTTTCCAGTTTGGTTATCCGATTTTTCTGTCTTACAAAGTTTTTGTTCCAGTCAAATTCAGGGTTCCATTTTGCGCTCCGATCACTATATCTTGCTCCTTCAGACTCCTTTTTTTGACTTCTGCATGGCGTCAAAAATATGCTTCCATTCTCTTTCTTCTTTTATGGGTCTCACACCCAGATTTTGCTCCATGTATCTATATATTTAGTTTTTTTCTTTATGGCATTTTGGTAGATATCTTGGATGTTTCAGGTCTTGGGATCGTTTCCTTTTTTGAACATTGTATACATCTATTTTTGTGGCTTTTCTTGTTTGCAAACACACTGAGATAAAGTGTCATTTGATGCATGCTTGGGATTTGATTGTACTAGCACTACATTATAAAGTGTCATGGGGGGGGGGGCGGGGG
>MU226740.1:2140321-2150516 GCA_018584345.1 Thuja plicata | reverse complement strand
GGAGGGATGTAAGGACCCAAGATGGATGACAAATTAGGAGGGTTAGGAGGGGAAAGTGAAGGGACATAAGGACCCAAGATGGAAGGAAAATGTGAAGCCCTTAGTATTGGTGGAGGAGGTCCAAGGACAGACGTGGAAGATGCAAAAGGATAATCAATAAGTTCATCGACATGTATATGACAACCAAGGACATCAGCATCTTTAGAGTGAGCATTAGGATTTTCAATAGGATAATCAACATCTTGAATATGAGCACCTTCTTTGAGAGGATTGTTCAAAGCTTGAAAAGACTTAGGAAGAGTAGAAAGTGGAAGTGAACATGGAGTGGTAGAACAAGAAGATGGAAGACTTTGATCTTGACAAGGATCTTTAGATAGCATAAGCACATAATTTTTCTCTTGATTTTCAATAGGCTCAACATTGGAAGTAAGAACACCATTTTTAATAACCTTAATGGAAGTATCATCTTTGGAAAGCGCAAGTGAGGTAAGGTTATTTTGATTATCAATAAGCTCAACGGTGTAAGTAGTAACTTGATCTTGCTTAGGAGAAGACTTAAGATGGGGTGGAATGAATGAGAAAGGGCATGCGGGATCAAAAGAACCATGAAACGGATAAGAGACATCATGAAAAGGATTGGATGACATGGAGGTTTCTTGATATTGATCTTTCTTTATGTTCTTTTCTTTATCATTTTTAGAGTCCTCTTGACATGGAGCCACTTCTAAGGACAAGGAAGCATGTTGGAATTGTATGGGAGACTTGGGAAGAGATGGGGAAGTATTAGCTAAAGTAGGCATTATAGCATATAAAGGCTTAGGCTCTTTAGGTTTAGCATTATTGAAAGTATTTGCAGCCAAGTGAAGGTTATCTTGAGTTTCTTTAAGAGGTAGCCCTTGAGGACAACTATAGGAAATCGCATGAACAACATTAGGATTTTTGTTGGATGAAGGATTTGTGGAAGATTTGGCAACTTTAGGAGATGTATGAGTATTAGAAGAAGTAGAGGATGGAAGGGAGTCATCAAAAAACAACGGTTCATCATTAACATGATCTTTCTTGAGAGTACAATCTTTATTTTCAGCATGAGAATACTTAGAGGAGAAACTTTTATGATATTTCCATTTAAAATTAGCGCGGTAAAGTTTATCTTCCTCAATAGAAGCACCAGCCAGGTATTGTTCACAAAATTCATCAAAGTCTCTTTCAAAATCAAAATCATATGGATCACCATCACAATCTTCCCAATGGGACAACCCATTACCAGTAAGAACAAGCACACGACTAGGAGGACTCTTAGGAATAGAGGTGTCATAGATATCACCATATTGTCCGTCATCATAATCATCAGAGTCATAATAGTCATCATGGTCATCAAAGTCATAATGGTCATCAAAAATGGGCGTATCACTCTTCGTGGAAGAGGTATCACAAGGATCATCATGTTGCTTGTTATGGTATGTCTTGAAAAGAGAAGTATGACTCTTGGGAGAAGTAGAAGAAGAACGAGATCATGGAGAAGAGGAAAGTGAAGACTTAGTGGAAGAAGAAGATTTGGATGATGAGGAAAGATGAGAAGAATTAGAAGATGAAACATGTTTGGAAGAAAGAGATTGTGAGAAGATCATGTGTATGTTTCTAGCAAAGGCGTTTGATTTACTCGCTTTTTTTTCTATTTTTGTCCTTAATTTATCATATATGCAATTTTTGGAGGAACGCCACTCTTCAAATTGAGAAATAAGTTCGAGATCATCTATCCTCAAGAGAGGTTCCATAACAAGATATTTGAAATTCATGATTCTAGAATAGGAGGAATCAAGCATGGGAGTGACAGAAGAGATGAAATAGAAGAAGGTAGACTAGATAATAATAAGAGGAAAAGAATCAAGAAGACATGAAGAGTTTAGGAAGAAGAGGAAGAAGCATGAAGGAAGAAGAGAAAGGATGAAAATGGGAGACTAGGAAGACATGGGAGATGTGGAAGAAAGAAGACCAAGAGTCATTTTGTGCAAATTGATACCATTTAAGTTCATTTGGATGTTGAGCAACATGTCATAGCACTTTTTGGGGAGATCCATTGAAGTTTTCATAACTCGGGAACTCAGATTTGTTCATTTTAATTGACCAACTAGATGTGTTAACATATTTTTCTCATGAATCAGGCACGCAAGATAGAAATCAGGGAGTTCAAGCAATCAATTGTCTTCAAACAATGAGCAAGGGACAAAGCAACCTTACACATGAACATGGATAGTGACATAGTATTTCTACTCCATAATAATTCTACTTGTGTATGTTCTCAAAATGTTTTGCAATCACGCACATAGTCCTAGAAAAGAAAAAGTTGGTTGCACTATGGTTCTTAGTAATGGTTTGAATCTGCAACTTTTGCAATCTCAAGTGGGTGAAATCCAATCCCAGCGCACCAAGGTTTTGACATAGTCTAAGAATTTAATCAATCAGGAGCTGCTGAGGAGATCTGACAACCCACAAGAAACTACACCCGTGGAGATTTCTTCCACAAGGACATTTATATAGTAGTTGTTGCTACCATGGTGAAAATGGCTATTACCGCTTGAGGTTCCATCCATGTGGTTTACCCAATAAAATTAATGTCCACTATGGTTAACCCTCTCTAACAAGGAAGACTCACAATATGAACCACATGGGGACTTAGTTCGAATTCAAATGTTCCAAGTTTCTAATTCTCTCAAAAGGGAAAAGAGCATAATCCTCTAGCCTCTTCACCTCACCCAAACATAGAAAGCAAGATTAATTGACCCACTAATTTGAAATCACCTCACCCAAGGTAAATCAACAACAATGACCACCAATCTCAAGAGAGAAAGTACCAATCAAAGTTGAAGACTAAACCAAGTTTGAAGTAATGAAAAATCCTTCCCTACCTACAAGGGGATCTATCATCAAGAAGAGCTTCGCATGTAAGACAAGCGAATGAAGCCCACTCTCTCAAGATCACCACAAATAGTGTTCATAGGTCCTAATTACTATGTGAAACATATATGCAAGAAAGCAAATCTAGGTCCATTTTTAGAGCACCAATTGGAAATGTGATCTATGAAAGCAAGAAACACTCAAGCTAAACACATGAGAGGTTCATTTTTATTTCCAAAATCTAAATATTATAGAGATGCAACAAAATACCTCAAGTCCAAAGCAACGTGCTTAGTATATTTTACCTTATTGTTTCTTTTGTTGAGCTTTTCCGCAAAAGCAAGCCACGAACTCTCCAACAAGCAAACAAGCAAACAAGATATGCAATGTATATTCAACTTAAGCAAACCCTAGGGTTAGATTTGAAAATAAATTGTTAGGAGCAATAATAACCAGCAAATAATCTAAATGATAACTCACATCATGCATTGAACCATGTGAAAAATAAGTGCAAGCTAAGCATTAAATGCCCTTTTTTTTTAATTTTGATTTTTGACCTAGTCAACAAGATCTTATTTGTTTTCTATGAGTTCAGCCCTAAAAATTGAAATGCAAAGAAGAGACCCCTGTTAAAAAATAGAGAGCTTTCCAAAAATATAAATTTTTTAGCAATATTTTCTGATTTGTGCCCTAGGGACCCTGTCTATCAAAACAGACCAGTTTTTAAAGATTAGATTTTTAAGCCATTATTTGTCATCAAAACAAATAACACAGAGAACATACCCCCTGTAGAATTCCAAGAGCCTTTCAGAAATGTAAATTTTTTTGAAAAATTCGTTGATTTGCGACCCAAAAAATTTTTTCATGAAAAATCATAAAAAATTTATAAATCACGGAAAAATGATCCAAAAAATCTAATTTTCAAACTAAGACACCTGTGACCCAATGCCAACCTACAAAAAATATTTCAGACCAAAACTCCAAGCCATTTGGGAGATATGATCAAATCTTTCAAAAAAACCTAGGTTTTGTCTTCAACTCATCCTGCATAAGGGTTAGGCTTGAAAAACTTCAATAAAATAACCGTGTAAAGATTAGAAAATCTAAAAATTTGACTAAAATGAAGAAAAATCGGGAGCATCATGCCCCACGGTGGGCACCAAAAATGTGTGATAAAAATGTGTCACACTTCTATGAGTCATTCCATTCAAGGTTGCTCAAGAATGAGGCCTCAAATATCGACTCATAGCTCTCTAGTCATGGAGTACAAAGGTTTGTAATGGGGGCCATTAGATTGACCTAGTTGTGCCCATGCATGTAAACCATGAAATGAGAGATTCAATGCATGAAAATGATAACTATTCTGTATGATTGCAATGCATGAAAGGAAATTAGTCTAAATAATAACAATGCATGATTATTCTATGAAAGAAAATATGAATTTAATCTAATATGAATCTAATCTACATGAATAGCCATGGTTTCAAGAAGAAGAAGACAAGAAGAGAGAAGTTGCAATATCTAAGCCAAAGTGATCAAATTCTCCTCCAAAATTGCTCTCCAAACCTGCAACATAACAATACATAAAAATTCTATATGAGAATGAGAATGAGAGGTTTCCTTATATAGGAAAGTGAACGGTTGAGATTAAGAGGCAAAAAGAAATGAGCAATGGTAGAGATTAAATCTTGATTGATCCATGTGCTCATTAAAAGCAAAAAAGCCCACCACTAAGGAAGATGTGAAGAAAAATAGATTTTTATTTAATTTATTTCATTTTTCATTAAATAAAGTGCTTTAAGTGGGGATTTTATTTAATTAAAAGAGGGATTTTCTTTTAATTAAATAAGATTATTTAATTTAATTAAAAATGATATTTTAATTAAATGAGATAATATTATTTAATTAAGAGAGATTTTAATTAAATAAGATAAGATTATTTAATTAAAAAGGAATTTTAATTAAATAAGATTATTTTATTTAATAAAAATGAATTGTTATCTTTTAATTAAATAAGATAATTGATGAAATGATCAAACCTTAGGAAATATTGAAATAATTGAATTAATTACGATTTGATCAAGGAAATTGATTTTAATTGAAAATGTTGCAAAGCATTGATTCAGGAAATTTGATAAATTAATAAAATGATAAATGGGGCCCATAGTCTAAGCGACCATTTTAGGGTGCATACAACATGAATAATAATTAGACCACCATGAGACTATGAACAAGTTTACAATGTGAACAGATTTATTTAAATATTACGACCAGATAACATAGAATCACATGATCAAAACAAGGTCAAACATCTTTATCCACTTCTTTCATTACATCACAAGTAATTAGAGATACATATTACAAATTACAAGTAACATCTAAAACACATTTTGTATATATATTTTACATTTAACTCCTCAAGGAGATTAAAATACTACATCAATAGGATGATATAAACAATGTTACATCATTACATCAACATGAAGCTACATAAAAAGATGCGATGAATCATAGAAACCATCTGGGCACATGAACAAGAAGCTATAGGGAAGAAAATGCAAGACCATCCCATCTCTTGATCAACTATGAAAATAATCGATGAGTAAATATTTTCCACCCAACCATGTTGAACCCTAAGTCCCACTCCCCCAAGCTAGGAGATGACACAAGGCCCCACACCACATAAGCAACATTTGCAAGGTAGAAAACAAAGGAACATCCAAACCTAGGAGTAACATAAGTAATTATAAGGATATATAATAAGGATACTAAGATACCAAACAATACCAGAGGCGAACCACCAAACTGATTGAGGGAATCCTAAGATACATGTACGAGAGTTTCATCACATAGCCCCATACTATGTTAGGTTGTCCTGGACGATCACCCCCTCTAGACCCCGACCCCCTGGTGAGGACTCATGTAGAACCAACCTTCCTTTCATGATGACATGGAAGCCGATTTTCCTACTCTATGCCACATAGGGTACCACACTAGAAGTTGGCCTTCTCCACCCATCCATGGTCCACATAGGAATCTCATGGCCTTGAACGAGGTAATAAAATTATCTTGTTTAGTGTTCTAACCCTGTGTGCTAAAATATTGACACACTTCTATGAATCATTCATCCAAGGTTGCTCAAGAATGAGGCCTCAAATATTGATCCATAGCTCTCTAGGCATGGAGTGCAAAGGTGTGAAATGGAGGCCCTCAGATTGACCTAGTTAGTTTCTATGCAAGTACACCATGAAACGAGAGATTCAAATGCATGAAAATGAGATATACTTTATATGATAACAATGCATGAAAAGAAATTAATCTAAATGATAACAATGCATGATTATTCTATGAAAATAAATACAAATGCAAGTTTAATCTATGAAAATAAACATGAATCTAATCTACATGAGTAGCCATGGATGCAAGAAGAAGAAGACACTTGAAAGAGAAGTTGCAATATCCAAGCTCAAGTGCTCAAATTCTTCTCCAAAATTGCTCTCCAAACCTGCAGCATAACAATACTATGAAAACCTAATATTATGAGAATGAGAAGGAGAGGTCTCCTTTTAAAGAAAAATGAACGGTTGAGGTTAAGAGGCAAAAAGAATTGATCAATGATTGAGATTAAGAGGAAAAAACCCACCACTTAGGAAGATGTGAAGAAAAAGGGATTTTTATTTAATTTTAATTTAATTTATTTCTCTTTTCATCAATTAAAGTGCTTTAAGTGGGGATTTTTATTTATTTAATTAAAAGAGAGATTTTCTTTATACTTAAATAAATTAGAAGAATTTTATTTAATTAAATGGGAGGAATTTAATTTAATTAAATAAGAGGAATTTAATTAAAAGGGAGATCAAATCTTTTAATTAAATAAGAAGAATTTTATTTAATTAAAAGGGAGAAATTTTTGCTTTAATTAAATAAGATAAATTGTATTTAATTAAAAGGGAGATTAAATCTTTTAATTAAATAAGATAAATTTTATTTAATCAATAAGAAAATTAAATCTTTTAATTAGATAAAAATGATCAAACCTTAAGAATAATTGAATTAATTACAATTTGATCAAAGAAATTGATTTGAATTGAAAATGTTGCAAAGCATTGATTCAAGAAATTTGATAAATTGATAAAATGAGAAATGGGGCCCAAAGTCTAGGCGACCATTTTAGGGTGCATACATTTGCCCCTCTTTGACTAATGTGTGATCATTCTGGGAACACATGTAGTCAAAGAATGCAGTTGAAGTGTGAGATCAATTTAGGATCACAAAACAACAGAGACATCAACACCGTTGTATATAAGTAATTGACATCAGAACAAAGATAAATGAATTGAAAAAGACAAGGTCAACACCGAAATAAGTAATTGACATGTCAGAGATAAGAATCTCAAGCAAGACTAATATAATTGATAAAGTTGAATCAAATATTGAAGTTTGATAGGTACTGCCCCTCGTGATTGAAATCGAAATGAGATAGAGGAGAAACTGCAAATGGATAAATTTTGATTAAATCGAACTAAAGATAAGTTTCTTGATGTAAGATGAAAGATATAAGGATGACAGAACGAAGGTAGATCATTAAGCACAAAATATTATGCCCCAAGGTTGAATTAGAAGAAGAAGAAGAAGAAGATAGAAGTGGGGTGAAAGAGAATGGAAGATAGAAGTTTGAAAGAGGTGGAAAGAAATGGAGAGAAGAAAGAGAATTTGCCTCAAGAAAGAGAATGCCCCAAAACCAATCAACTGTTTAAGATAGAAAATTTTGATTGAGATCACAAAAGAAGATAAGGAAATGAAAATCAGAACGTGATCACAGTTGATTAAAAGTCCACAAGAAAGATGAAGGAAAACCCTTGCAAACTCATAATGCAGCCTAAAATGCAAACTATCATGAGATCTAACAATGCAAGCTACATAAAAATGCAAAGGTGTACTTGCAATAGAGCAACAAACATAGGATCTTGTGTTCATCATTCGTGAGAGAATGTTAAGGAACTTATTTTCATCATTGGGCCATTATTAACGGACATCGGAAAATCACACAATCATCACTAGTCACGAGTGCAACTATGAAGATATGAATGCAATTTATATCAGATTGGAATGTGGAAAGATTCTAACATAAGCATCGAAGACATAAAGGTCAAGATGACTATGATGTTAGCTTACCCAATTTAATATAGCAAAACCACGCTCGCATCAAGGCATAGAGGCCAGGATGACCAGCAGAACGGTTGTGCAAAAATAGTGAAGCATAAAACATCATGGCATAGCTCAAGCATTAAGTGTTGCGTTTAAAAATTTAAGTGTGTTAACTAATACTGAGTTCCGAGGATAAGGATTGAATGCTCGCAAACAGGTAAGATCACATGACAAAATGGGGTAAGACCAAGCCGATAAGTGTTGAAAAACACTCGATGTCAGGGGTTGTATTGAAAAATACAGTTGGGGTGGCATTGAAAAACACCATTTGTGAGGCATCCTAAAGACTAACGCATCCAAGAGACCAAAGCTAATACAGTTATGCCCCCTAGACAAAGACAAAGACCAATTCCAGACCAAGGCAACAAGGACAAGGTATGATGGAAAAAGGCTAAGTGTCGAGGACACGCGCTAAGAAAAAGGGGTGCAAAGGCCTCAAGTAGCACCCGTTTCCAAGTTTTCACCACTTGGATTTTATTACAATTTTTTCATTTTCATTTTTTTCTTCTTTTTTTTTCAGGACTTTTTATAAATTTTTTTGAATTTTTGTTACCAAGGCGCCTATTTCCAGGTTTTCACCAAGGCACTTTTTCTATTTTCTTTTTTTTTTGAAATTTTTAATTTTTTAATTTTTTTTTGTATTTTTTGGAATATATAATTTTTTTGAAGATACATCAAAGCGCCTATTGCTAGGTTTTCACTAAGATGATCATTTTTTCAGGATATTTTCCAATTTTTAGAATTTTTGATAATATATCATTTTTTTAGATTTTTTCAGGATCAATAATTATGTACAAAGGATGCCCCCAGACGGAATGGGCATCAAACTCCGAAGCAAGATCACATCATACAGTCCCAATGCTTAGCAAGGTGGAGGACATGAAGGATTAGCAAGTTGGTGGAAGAGATGGAAGACATGAGAATGAATGAGAATGAAGGGAAGAAATCCTCAAAGGCAAACTCCTCGTACCCAAGCTAGGGAAAAAGAAACATCATGTAAAGCACATTTGGACAAGAATGAAAGGCCAACATAGGATAAATCACAAAAGCGTAATGCAGGAGAAGGAAAGGATGCAGTCAAAGGAGTAGACATGTCAAGAGGCTTCATAGCACCATGTTTTACTCTTTATTTCTTTTTAGATCGAGACCAAACGGGAAAAGGATAGCGATAGGCAAAAATGAATGGAGGAAGATAGATATGAAGGCTAAACATGAAAGGAATGAAACCAAGATCATCGTAAAATAACTCACAAGATAGCCCAAATGTTCGTGTATAGATCAACATCGTTAAGATCAAAGAGAGAATACGAAATGGATGAAAGATGTAGAAGAACTACGCATGATGCCTGATTGCCATGTTTTCATCATGGTACCTATCCAAGGTGCCACAAGGGAGTGGTTTTCACCATAGGACAAAATTATTTCTCTTTAATTTTTTTCCTTTTTTTTTTTGAATTTTTTGAATTTTTAAATTTTTTGGAAGAAGGCAAGCTTTTTCAGATAATGCTCCTTGAAAGGATAAACCATGATATGCAAAGGATCCAAAATGGTATGCTCAAAGATGTTGATAGGGAAAGGAAGATGAAAGAGAAAAATGGAGGATAAGGTTTTATGCAAAGCAAGTGAGGTTGGAAGATACGAGGAATAGACAAATGAGAAAAAAGGATAGAAGGTAGAAGGATAGTGAATGGAAGGATTGTGAAAGGGTAGACGGAAAGGAAGGAAAGATCAACATCAATACACACCTTGAAGGGTGGCAAGAGGATGGAGAAAATATGAATAGAGGAATACGTGAAGAAATATGGTGAATGGATAGCAAAGGTTGCGGTTTAGGCACATGCAATGAAAGAATATTTTTGGAAGAAGATGAAGTGGAAGCCTTCGAAATCTTGAATGTCAACTTCACTTGTTTCTCAACATGAGACTCTTTCAAGAGAGACTTTGGAATCCATATAGTTGTAGTTATTTCATTTCTTTTTGATGATTTAGAGAGAATATCTTTAATGATGGATTTTGGAACCCATACTTGTCTTGTAGTTTTCTTCTTAGATATCTCTTTTGACTTTATGCCCCCATGTCGATTAGAGGAGAC
>MU226740.1:2007604-2099945 GCA_018584345.1 Thuja plicata | reverse complement strand
GTTTGATTAGTTTGATTTCAGATAAACCATCTAGGCTCTGTTAGAAAAGTTAGTGTGATTTCAAAATAACCCATAGAAATAAGTCCAAATTTAGTTTGTACTCTGAACTGTAATAAATAATGATAATTTTGTTTAAATAAGTTTAATGGTAACACTATAAATATATTTATATTTTATAGTAAACTATTGTCTTATTTTGTACTAGTATATGTTAACTTTATTTTTAAATTTATTATTTAGTTTTCTATATTAAAGATGACAAACATATTTATTTTAAAATATTATTATAAATTTAAGCAACTAAATTTTCTTTAACATACTTCCAAAATATTTAGAAAATAAAATAATATACTGAGTTATATTAGGTTCCGAAATGACTCCTTGGACTACTCTTGCTTTTTGCTCCTCTCATTCCTTCAATGAAATTTGTTATGTTAGAGATCTTCTTGCCGATTACTCATTATATTTGTGGCAATAAATAACCCTCTATGCTTGTTGTGGATCCGTTCGGATGCTCCATAGAATGATGTTGTGTCTAGACAAGGGATCTCCATCTTCCCCTAGGCATTTTGCAATTGATAGTGGTGTTACTTCTTTAGGGGTGGAAATGAACAATGTTGCTCAAGGGTCCTTCTGAGACGCAATGAAACATGGGGTTGAGCACTCTAGGGTTAGACCTTAGCATGGGATATGCAACCTATCAAAGGGAGCTCATTTCATGATTTGCAAGGGGTGCCTATTGGCTCAAGAACCCTCATTAAACTGGCTCCCATCTCTTTGAATTTCGTATTTTTGGAAGATTTTAAAAGTGTTTTTAATGGGGAACAATTCCTCACTATCGATGTTATGATTGACCAATTCAATGGATAATGGCCTAGGCTTGCAGATCTACATAAGTGGCTCATTAGGGCTTGACAACATGTGCTTAAAGAAAATATGGAGGTCTACCCTTGTGCACAGGCTATTTTCATCCTAGCATTTGATAGCAAACAAGACTGAGATTCCATCCTCCAAGGATGATAATGTTGGGGTCAAAGTTTGTTTCTCCTCAAACCTTGGTACCCAAATTTCAATCTTCTCAAGGAATCTGTTGTGGTTTAATATGTATGGGTTCACCTTCCAAATCTACCACTTCAATTTTGGTTTGAGGAATGCTTTGAAGCAGTTGGCAACTCTATGGGTGTTTCTTGCAATTGATTCAAATACATCCAACTTTACCCATACTATATTTGTCTATATCCTTGTAAATATGGATATCTCAAAAGATCTTCTGGTAGATATCACTTTTAAGATCAGCAAACATTGTTGGACACAAACTTTAGATTATAAAGGTTCGCCTTTTAGATGCTTTGATACTGGCCACGTGGCAAATAAGTGTTCCAAATCCAAGTTCAAGGATGGATATCAATCCTCGTGATGCTCTTCCAAAATATTATACAGTGGAAGCTCCTTCTAATGGTCAAGGGAAGGAATCTAACTCCCCTAAAGACAATAAGGTTGCATCCCTACAAGAATCTTTGGGGTAGGTTGAGTGCAACTTGCAATCTTCACCAAAGGATACTCCTTCCAACCTTCTGCTACTTTGAATTCTTCACAATATGATGCCCTTTCCATGAAGAAAAATAATTCTTTGCATTTTCATTATGTCAATATTGACATCAAGGTTGATGTGGCTATCAAAGATGGGGCAACCGATCAAATTCAAGATGTTGTGAAGGGGAAGAGTTCTCTTATAGATATAGATCAAAATTCTACATCTCTCCTCACTATGGGAAAGGATGGATGGAGGTCAAAAGGAACAAATTCCCTTCTGGGAAGCATCAGTTGTCTTTCAAATTACCTTTGAAAAAGCATTATACTTTGAAGCCTTGATAAGTTGCAAGTTTGTGTAAGATTTTTTGCTAGCCTTTAACATAGCATAGGTTTTGTTACTATAAGTGGCAACAATAACTATTTTGATTTGGTCTAAATGGCTCATCTTATGTATTGGTTCCTAGGTGGCAACCATCTAGAAGCACTTCTATTTTTGGGTTGTTGCATTTTTTTTAGAATTAATATAGTTTCCTTGGTTGCACATTATCTAACAGAAAAAATATTTTAAAAATAATTAAATAATTAAACTCGTCAATTTCTAGTTCATAATAGCTATTGTGATAATTTTTAGACCAGTTTTATACAATGAAATCTAAAAATCATCACAATAATAATAAGATTTGTATTTATTCTAAAATAGAAATCTAAAAATCTTCACAATAATAATAATATTTTTATTTATTCTAAAATAGAAATTGAAAAATCATCACAATAATAATAATATTTTTATTTATTCTAAGATATAATAATTTAATTTATTATAATTATTTAACTCACTAATGTTTATTTGGATTACATATTCTAGCAAGAAAGGGTCTTTAATTGCACCATATCAAGGAGATTAATCAATATAATTTATTAGGTAGTTGTTTATGTTGGTAAATACAAGTTAATGAAATGCATACAAATTAGATCTAGACATCGAAATCAGATTTAAAGGAGATGTAAGACACTTGGTTCACCAAAAGGTAATGTTTAGAAAAGGTGAAATAGTATCCACGAGTTCATGCATGCAAATAATGAATCTACTTTTTTGGTAATTTTCATTAATCAATATAATTTATTAGGTAGTTGTTTATGTTGATATAAGGATACAAGATAAAGGAGCTTTCGACCCTTGTGATAATTTCCTCTATTAATATTCTTATTGTGATTGAGAGCTGTAGAAAATTCATTTATGCTAAAAAGAAGTTTGATATAAACAAAGCTTTTTTCTAATTACAATGTCAGTGGTGCTCAATGAAGTTGACCTACCAACCTAATCACCAAGAAAAACCAAATCCCCATCAATAGCGAGATGCAAATTATAAAGAGATAATTGATCATAGAAGAAGACAATAAACATATTTACATTATTTGGCGTACTTTCAATATATCTATTGACTTTTTTGACATAGAAAGGAGGTCGCTTAGAATAATATTTTTATTAACGTTGTGATTTTTTTCATTGTGTTAGATCAGTGTATGGATCAAAATAGGTAATTATTTATTGGTTACAAAGTAACGAATATGAAATTGGCCAAAATTTTGAAAACATAAAGAGAATATTTATGCATTCATATGTACAAGAATAATGACAACAATGTATAGAATATACTTAATCATCCATAAACAAATGTGCAAATCTATTTGAAACTTTGCAAAAGGTCATTACAAAGCTTGCAATATTGCTACATTCAGCAATTTCATATTACATTTGTACTAATAAATGTAGTGGAAGAACCATAGCTCAGAAGAATCCCTTGACCATGTTCTAAAAGTGTTCAAGGACACATTCACATACAAAATGGCACATAAATATATTATTGTCCCTTGAATATCATGAAATCTACTCAAATTGATATAGATTGGCAAAACATGTGTTTTAGAAGGCTTTAGTAGCTCCATACATATTTTAAAAATCTTATTATAACCCTTTTCTCAAAAGGAGACTCAAAAAAACACATAAGATGACAAATCCTACTTATTGTATTGTAGCACATCAAAATCTATGATTGGGGATGAATCCTATCCAAAATGAGAATTCTAGATTGACAGAGGACTTTCACATTCAATTCTAGTAGTTGGATAATGGTTTCATTACTACGATTTGGAGTAGGTTGACAAAAAAGAACTTTCCATCAAGCCTCGAAAATCCATTAAAATTTCATCATATGCTAAGAAGCCATTTGAGATTGAGTCATCATCCTACTACAAGCTTTCATACCAATCAATCTTAAAAGAAGACAAGAAAAGTATTGAAACCACAATGAGGCATTTCTCCATAGCGCATCAAGCATCTAGCCTACAATGTACTACATGCCAAGAGAATAGGAACGGAAGAGAAATCATTAAAGTTTGATTAACAAAGGACTGGAGAAAAATTTGCAATGAACAAGGAATGGCTTGAGGATTGAGGGTCAAGAAGGATTTGTGTCATAAATGGTACCACGCAAGGGAGATCTTTGAAACATTGATAAATCAACTCTTAGTTAATTTAAAAACTCCTCTCTAATGGTGTTTGAGGACTAACTTAGAACCAAGAACCTTGTCAAAGGTTTTGATTGTTTTGAGAACCAACAACTCTACACATATCTCTGGTAGCATTAAAATGAAGTTGGTTGACGTAACCCAAGATGCAATGCCTGACAAAGAGGAAGCCAACAAGTCTAGCATGAAAGGAAGTTGCAATGAATATCAAACCACGACCAAAGAGTTGGGATGGTGAAGATTGGGTTGAGGATTATGAATACCAAATTGCTTGATTTGGAAAGGAAGATGGTTAGCCTATCTAGGATTAAATTTTTGTGATGAAAAGCTCTACTACTTCCTTATGCCTAATGCATAAAAAACATTTGGGAAAATATGTTGAGGATGAGAAGAACTGTAAGGAACCGTTTAAGTTCCTAACCAAGGATTCAAGCCATGTACTCCTTCAGTCTGGTTGCAATATCAAGTCTCCTACTCGCGCTTAGTTTACTTTGGTTTTTTTCTGTTGATACCAATTGTTTCCCATGAGGGATTTATGATCAAACTATTTATATTACTGGTGGTTTATTGGACTATGGTTCCAAGGTGAATACTATAGTAGTTAATTGTTTGTGTTTCTTAATTGAGGTGCATTATGTTTATGTTTGTAATATATTATTTTGGAGTTAATTATTTTTGTTTCTTAATTGTTTACTAAATATGTAATATTTAAAAATTTCTTAATGAATTTAGGCACATTTTTTAAGTATATAAATATTTTGTATTGTCTAATTAACAATGATCAACAATTTAAGCTATAGTTTCAGAAGTTCTAATATACTCACTTATTAAGATAAAAGTTATATAATACACCTAATGAAAAGACAATTGTCAATTGACAATGATAGTTGTTGTGGGTTTTATAGAACATTAATAAATTATAAATGTATAGCCCAAGTATAAGCTATTTTAGAAAATTATGGTTGTATTTAATTAATTATCTAGCAGCATTAATCATCAAATTTATGTTTCGTGCTAAGGATGACTTAACATCTCATATTCTCATATATAGAAAAGGATATCAAAATAAACATATTCTAATAAATTTGATAAAATAATTCATTGGTATCTTAATGTAATTGTTACATATTATATAGAGTGAACCTAATATATTATATAGTTGTTTATGTTGATATAATGATGTAAGGTAAATATATTTCTAGGTCTTGTGATAATATTATCTATTAATATTCTTAGTTATTATTGAAAATTGTAGAGAATTCATTTATTACAAACATGGGTCTAAATGTAAACAAAGTTTTAAATTCTAAGTATAATGGCATAGGTTCCTAGTGGAGATGATTCACCTGTTTAATCGCATGGAACAAGCAAATCTCCATCAAAAGTAAGAGGCAAATTATCATGATTTGATTGAACATGGCATACCTATGTAAATAACATTTTTACATTCTTCACGTTGTACTCAATGGGAAGCAAACTTTCAATTAGATAGAAGGCCTCACAATACAGGTCTACTCTCTCAATATCATTAGGTTTGCACTCGTATGATAGTCTATTAATAAAAGTAGCAAACTTGTTCCAAAAATCATGAACTAAATCTCTACCTTGTCTTCTAAGAATCTCCTAACTTCAATAAGATGTAGTAGGGCTATGTGATCTATCTCACTCATATTAGAAATAAATTCAGCATGTATATCATTGGTTGACATTATGGTAATGATTTGTGCCTTTGCAGATCTAAATCCATCCATTAGACCACTCACCATCATCAAGAAGCATGCAAATGTACCTGACCAAATCTTAAAGCAACATAGAGGACATAGGAATGATCAATAGATCCATTTGTGTGAAATTACCTTCCACAACCATATTTGTATTTAAATAGTACATCATTAAAGTCATCAAAGTTATCCATGATAATAATGCACTATATATGTTGAGACGAGGCTACAATCCTTCCACAAGGAAAAAAAAACCTTTGTATAATAATAGCTTATTTTTGTAAAGAAAAGGCTTAAAACCAATATATTGACCATTAGTTATAGGAGAAAGAAGGAAAACTTATATATCATCACCAACAAGAATATATTAGCAACAAAACTTTAGATTTGTAACTACGACATCATCGCCTCATAAAATGAAGAAATCCTTTAAGAAAATTGAACCACCAAGGAAGAAATTTTTGGGTTGTAGCCACCAATGGCCTTCAATTTTCTATCAAATCAACAACCCCTATCGTTTTTAGTATTTATTTATTGGTGTAAGTTGACAAGCTATCAAGCTCACCCAAACAAAATGCCCAACTGCAAACTTATGTCCAATTGCCTAATACCTAGAAAATTTAATTATATCTTCAACAATGGTGTCAATCTATTGGCATAAGTTGACAAGATGCCAAGCTTACCCAACACAATCCCACTAGTAGAATCTATAAATTAAGATGCAAAATTGTTTAGAATATACATCAATCTCACACGTCACTAACAATCGCTATAACAACTTCTTCCCTGCCAAGAATGTCATTTAGTTGGTCCTAAAACCACTTTTCCACTTCCTAGAAGCAAATCTTACTCAATGCCAAGGCATTGTCATGTAAGAAAAATCAGCTCATCAACATAATGTGGAGGGTTGAAGGCCAACTCTAGATCAGTGTTTTATATCTCTTACACTTCCATCTTTTTAAAGAGTCGAGAGGGTCTCCCTAGGGTTATGTCATGATAAGTATTAAAATCACTTGTGATAAACACCAATAAGTTAAATGGAAGCGAAAATAAACTTTTCTATTCGGCCCCAAAAAACGTCTTTGAACCAAGTAAAATTTAGTTTTAAACCCTTGTATAGTTTTTACAATTACGTAAGCATGATTACCCATATAAAATATATCTATTGAGTGTTCAATTAATGATAATTCTTTGTTTATATTAATAATCATGTTTTCACAAGAAGGGCTATTTTGACTAAATTATTGATTATTTTTATTATCTTGATGGTGTTAGATAAAGGTATGGATCAAAATTGGTGCCTATTTGTTGCATACAAAGTCAAAAATATCAAATTAAGAAACAAATTTATAACACGGAAAACAATTTGCATCATATGCACCAATATAGTGACAATGCACAAAACATGCTTAATAATCCATAAGCATCCTGCATAAATCCATTTGAAACATGCAAAAGGCCATGACAAAGCTTGCAATATTTGGAATGTACTTACATTTACCAATTTCATGTAACAATTGTACCAGGGAATGTGGTAAGATAAACCTTGTTAAGAAGAGTCTACAACATATATATAGGTGCTCATAGACACATTCACACACAATATTGCACATAAAAGATTTATTTTTCCCTCTGAATAACATAAAATATGCTAAAAATGATATAGATTGGAAAAGTTTATACCATAAAAAGACTTTGAAAACCACACAAACCCTACTTCTCAAAATGAAACTCGTAATAAAACACATCCCTCAAATGACAAACCCTAATTCTATATTATAACACATTCAAATCTATAGTTGAGGATGAATCCCACCCAAAATGGGCATTCTAGATCCATGGAACTGTTGATTAACTGATGCTTATCTGATGGAGATGATGAAGACCGAGTAATATCGAGTATCATGAGTGTAGAAATGGTTAGATCAATTATTGTTTTTCCATTGATGTCAAGCAAATGATTAATTGATTTTTATTGTGTTACCATATCTTAAGAGGAGAAGCTATATGGGTGACAAATACATATCAGACAATGATGAAGCAATGATATTTTAGTTGTTTTCTATTGTATATTTCATGTTATCAAATCGGTACATTTGATTGATCAAGTTGGGAACTGCAATGAATTAAGTTATGACTGAAAGAGATACTTTACCAAGCTAGACTAAGTCAGTCGGTAAAATTTTATGTGAGTCAGTTACAGTTACCGAGCATTGCGGATTGAGAGCGAGTTAGACACCAAGAAGTGATGAAGTCAGTTACCAAGCTGCAAAGCAAGTTTTACTGAGTACAGTATACAGATATTAAATGATGATTTAATGTGAAGCAATGATGATCTGGATGAGGAAATAAATTAAATGAAGTTTGTTACAAGATCTACGAGTGAGAAAATTCAATATGAAGATCTAAGGCGAAGATCAAGTGGTTAAACATAAAAGTGAAAGTTCCAAAAAAAGTTACAAGTTTTGTGGTAAAAGTGACAAGGTGTACATAGTTGAGAAATTTGAAGAAGATGATCGAATGGCTGAGCACAAAGGAAGGAAATAAAATTAAGGAGATTAAGAGGCAAAAGGATGTCTATATAAAGAATGATAATTATGTAGAGTGAAGCCTACTGGTGAATTGAGAAAAGAAGGAAAGAAGCTGAAGAACAACATTTACCAAGCAGAACAGAGAAAGACAGATCAAAGAATCTACAGACTGAGAAAGATATCAATGGAATATGTGATGTCAGTATTCAATTGAGCATAAAGGATCTGATTCAAGCATAGTGAGTTGCTAATATTTACAGATCAAATTTTATTGTTGCTTATTAATATTTGTAACAGAGAAATCTCTTAACCAAGTGGATTTAACTGTCCTATTTGTAAAAACTAGACTTAGGTGACATTCCAAAAGAGTGTTTGAAGACCTCTAATAAGGCCACTCCTAACAGGGTGAAGATCTTAACAGATCTGAGGTAAATCCCCTAATAGGTCACATTTAGCAAATGTGTTTGTAATATTTAACAAGATAAGTTCTTAACCGAGCGTACTTCAGAAGGGTACAATTTTTATTGTGGGTTACAATTCCCACAGAGGTTTTCCCCAAATTTGGTTTCCTCGTTAAATCTAGTGTCAATGAGTTATATCATGTGTGAATGATTTAATCAGATGTTGCTAAGTTTGAATGATTGATTGCTGCTTACATTATTTGGTGAATTGGATATTTACTATTTTCAGTACTTACCGAGTGAATCAGTGAGTTCAGTTTTAAGAGTTTAAGTTTTGATTGTCTGATTCGCCCCCCCCCCCCCTCTCAATGGGACCAACAATTGGTATCAGAGCCTTGTTACTCTGAAGTGATAAGTTTAAATGACTTGAGTAAGATCTAAAGATGTATAAGAGGGAAGCACCAAAGTTGAATACGGATCATTTCTCTACATGGAAAAGTAGAATGAGGTTGCATGTGTCTAGAGTAGGAGAATATGCACTTTATTATCTTGAGAATGAATATATAGCACCGACTACTGCACCTTTGACAATCAGTGAGAAAAGAAAGAAACATGAACGCACAAGTCATGATTAAGATTGCTTCTACACTTACTGACCAGGAATATGATGAGCTTGATGGTTGTACTACTATGAAACATGTGTGGGATAAGATTGTTTTGACCTATGGTGGAGATCAACATGTTTAGTATGTTAAAGCAGAAAGTTTGAGAGGAAAATTTGAGTCTATGAGGATGAAGGAAGGAGAGAACATAATACAATATAGTACAAGACTTAAGGAGACTGTTAATTCTATCAGAGGAGCTAGTGGTATCATAATAGAGGATGATGTTACAAGAAAAATGTTGAGAACTTTGTTATCGAGTTATGTTATTTGTGTATCTGCTATACAAGAGCTGAGATCTATATCGCAGATGAATGTTTCACTAGATGTCATTATTGGTAAGTTAACTGCATTTGAACTTAATGATTTTGACAATAGTGTGTTTGTTATTCGAAGGTTAAATCTGCATTTAAATCTACTTTAAATATTGGAAAGCCTAGGGAAGCTACTACTATAGATGGTTATTTGAGCAGTGCTAGTGAGAAATTCTATAGTTGCACTGAAGGACTTGATGAGCTATTTACTGAATGTGAGGAGAATGAAAGAGAATTTGAAGCTTTGTTGGGTAGAAGGCTACAAAGATGCAAAGGTAAATATCGAGGTAAGTTACCCTTGAAATGTTTTAATTGTGATAAAATTGGTCACTTTGCATCTAACTATCCAGAGAATGATAAGGAGGAAAATAAAGATAAGGAGAAGAGAGAAAATAGATTCAGGAGATACAGAGACTACAAAAATAAAGGTAAGAAATCTTGTTATATTGCTAATGAAGGACAAAGTGACGATGATTCCATTGAGGGAAATGTGGAAAAACAAGCTGTTTATGTTGCTATAAAAGATGATTCTGATGGAGAAGCACCTAGAGCCATAATATCTTAAGTAAGAATAAAACATGGATTATAGATAGTGGTTGTTGACATCACATGACTGGTGACACACTTAAGTTTATTTCCTTGGAAAAACATGATGGAGGTTATGTTAGATTTGGTATTGATGCTCCATACCCTGTGAAAGGAAAAGGATCTATAATTCTACTAAATAACACAAGATGTGATGGTGTTTATTGGGTTGAAGGATTAAAGTATAATTTGTTGAGTGTTGCACACCTTAACAATATAGGTCACTGACTAGAATTTAAATATGGAAGAGTGAAATTATTTGATGAGAAGAGCAATCTAATTGCTATTGGAGAACAATCTAAAGGTAATTTATTTTATCTTGACACTTCTCTGAAGAGTTGCCTATTTGCTAAAGTTGAAGATGTTTGGTTATGGCACAAAAGACTTTGTCATGTTAATTTCGACAACTTAATCAAAGTGAGTAAGAATAATAGAGTAAGAGGACTACCAAGACTTGAAAACCAGAAAATGCTATGTGCAAAGAATGTTAGATGGGTAAGATGACTAAATCTAGTTTTGCAAGCAAGACTTATGTTACACAAGGTATTTTGGATTTAGTTCATAATGATTTATGTGCACCGATGAGAACTCAAACTTATTATGGAGAGATATTCTATTTTATTTGTGGATGATTATTCAAGAATGATTTCTGTAATGTTCTTAAAAGAAAAATTTGGTGCATTTCAAATGTTTAAGTGATATAAGGTCCGGGTTGAAAAAAAAATTGGAAGATAGTTGAAATGTCTGAGATCCGACAGAGGAGGTGAGTTTACTGCTAATTATTTTATATTGTTTTGTAATGACAATGGAATCAAGAGACAGTTGGCAGCACCGACGACACCACAGTAGAATGGGATTGTTGATAGAAGAAACATATCCATTGTTGATTGTGCTAGGACACTGATGATTGAAAAAGGAGTTTCACAGAACTTCTGGAGGGAAGTTGTGAGTATTGTTGTTTATGCATTGAACCAAGTACAAATGAAGAAAGGTACCAACAAGACACCTTATGAAATCTGGTATGATCACAAATCTAATGTTAGTTACTTTAAAATCCTTGAGAGAAAATGTTATATTCTGAAAGATTCTAGGGAAGGCAAGTTTGATTCAAAAGGAGATGAAGGTATATTCTTAGGATATTCTACAAAGAGTAAAGCTTACAAATGTTTGAACATAGTTACTAACAAAATGGTGGAAATTGCAAATGTGAGAACTGATGAATTTGCAAAAAGGAATGAAGAAGACAGTAAGAAGGAACCTAATGATTATGAAAAGTTTGTATTTGTACAACATGATGCACCTGAAACTTTACCGAGAGCACCTACCGAGGAGGAATATGTACAAGAAGTTCCACAACCGAATGTTGATATTGATGAACCGAGACCTATTGAGCCTATTTTAGCAAAGTAT
The DNA here is from genome assembly GCA_018584345.1 of Thuja plicata. NCBI lineage: Eukaryota > Viridiplantae > Streptophyta > Pinopsida > Cupressales > Cupressaceae > Thuja > Thuja plicata. The sequence goes on along the minus strand of MU226740.1, from coordinate 2,088,259 downwards.
GTGAGAAGTCACCATTCCCTGAGCAAGATTATTAGAAATAAGGAAGCTTGAGTGATGACAAGGAGCAAGGCCAGATACAATACATGTGTGGTATCTTCATTGAGCAGAAGAAAGTTATGGAAGCGTTGGATAATGAGGTTTGGATGAAAGCTATGAAAGAAGAGTATGATCAAATTAAGAAGAAAAAGACATGGACTTTAGTACCTGGGCCTAAACAAAAAAATGTGATTGGTACTAAATGGATTTTCAGAAACAAATTGAATGAGCATGGAGAAGTTATCAGAAATAAAGCTAGATTGGTTTGCAAAGGTTATGCATGAGAAGAAGGAATTGACTATGGAGATACTTTTGCACCTATTGCTAGATTGGAAGGAGTTAGAATACTTCTAGCATATGCTACTTACAAAGGATTCAAGGTATATCAGATGGATGTTAAGTCTGCATTTCTTAATGGGATACTTGAGGAAGAAGTATACATTGAGCAACCTGAGCGATTCATTGAGAACACAAACAAGAATAAAGTATGTAAGTTACATAAAGCTTTATATGGATTGAAATAAGCACCCCGAGCATGGTATGAGACTGCATTCTTATCTAATTAAAATAGGATTTCAAAGAACAAGTGATAACAGTAATTTTTACTTGAAATGTGACAATGATAATAAAAATTTTAATGCTGAAATTTTTGTTGATGATATTATATTTGGAAACAATGACACTTTATGTAAAGGAATTGTTGATGAAATGAGAAAAGAGTTTGAGATGTCAATGATTGGAGAGATTAAGTTCTTTCTAGGTCTATAGATACAACAAGTTAATGGAGGAATCTATATTACACAAGCCAAGTGTATCAAAGAGATTCTTAAAACTTTTGGTATGGAAGATTCCAAACCTGTTGGAACACTGATGGTTACTAGATGTAAATTATCTAAAGAGGATGAAACACAAGAGGTGGATAATACTATTTGCCTATCCATCATTGGTAAATTGTAGTATGTTGTTCATAGCAGACCTGATATAGCACATGTTGTTGGAATTGTTGCAAGATTTTCTTCTAATCTGAAGGAAACACATATGTCTACAGTAAAAAGGATTTTGAGATACCTAAAAGACACATAAGAGTTTGGGTTACTGTACAAGAAAGGAGGTACTTTTGATCTGCAAGTATACACTGATGTAGATTGGGCTGGAAATGTTGATGACAGAAAAAGTATTGGTGGAGGCGCATTCTTTCTAGGTGAAAGATTGGTTACATGGGTGAGCAAACAAAGTTGTATTTCACAGTCTACTGCCGAGGCTGAATATGTTGTTGTTTCTATGAATTGTGCAAACATAGTATGGATTAAGCAATTACTTGAAGGTATGCAAGAAGGGATCACAGATCCGGTTACTATTTTGTTTTACAACACAAGTTTTATTAACATAACAAATAACTTGATTATGCATTCAAAGACCAAGCACATTTATATCAAGTATCACTAGTTGAGAGAGCAAGTTCAAGAAAAAGAATGTGAAATTAGAATATATGAATTCAAAGGAACAATTGGCTAATATATTTACAAAGCCACTACCTAAGGATGCTTTTGAGTATCTAAGAGGTAAATTAGGGGTTCTTCTCCTATCCAATGTTCACTAAGGATCATGAGGCATGTGGCATCAATTATATATTTTATTGGAATATCTATTTCTGAATTGATGTTAGTATGACACATTTTAGGTGATTCCTGAAGTTGTGAAAAGATTTTTGTATGTAATATTTTATGAGTACATGTTGGGTATAATCCACTACTGAAACAAGTTTTCAGGAGAATGAATTTTTGGCATTGTTGTCAAAGAGGGAGAATAGAAAATTGATGACATTTATCTACAGAAATATATTCAGGGAGAAGAACGAATTGCTAATATTTACTCATGAAGGAGATTCAGAATGTATGTTACAGAAAGATAAGATTTATCCAAGAGGGAGATTCAAATCAAAGATATATCAACTCAGAGGGAGTACAGTTATGTATTTGAGAGTTGCCATCATCAATTGCTATAACACTATTATAGTGGTTTCCATCAATGCCAAAGAGAGATTGTTGATTAACTGATGTTTATCTGATGGAGATGATGAAGACCGAGTGATATCGAGTATCATGAGTGTAGAAATGGTTAGATCAGTTGTTGTTTTGTCATTAATGTCAAGCAATTGATTAATTGATTTTTATTGTGTTACCATATCTTAAGAGGAGAAGTTAAATGGGTGACAAATACAAATCAGACAATGATGAAGTAATGATGTTTTAGTTGTTTTCTACTATATATTTGATGTTATCAAACCAATACATTTGATTCGTCAAGTTGGGAGCTGCAATGAATTAAGTTATGACTGAAAGAGATACTTTACCGAGCTAGACTGAGTCAGTCGATAGAATGTTATGTGATTCAGTTACATTTACCGAGCACTGAGTACCGAGGGTGAGTTAGACACCAAGCAATAATGAAGTCAGTTACCAAGCTGCAAAGCAAGTTATATAGAGTACATTATACAGATATAAATGATGATTTAATGTGAAGCGATGATGGGCGGGATGAGGAAATGAATTAAATAAAGCTTGTTACAAGATCTAAGAGCGAGAAAATTCAATGTGAAGATCTAAGGCGAAGATCAAGCGGTTGAACAGAAAAGTGAAAGTTCCAAAAAAGTTACAAGTTCCGAGGTAAAAGTGACATGGTTTACCGAGTTGAGAAATTTGAAGAAGATGATCGAACAACTGAGCGCAAAGGAAGGAAAATCAAATTAAGGAGATTAAGAGGCAAAAGTATTTCTATATAAGGAATGAGAATTACACAAAGTGAAGATTACTTGTGAATTGAGAAAAGAAGGAAAGAAGTTGAAGAACAACATTTACCGAGCATAACAGAGAAAGACAAATCAAAGAATCTACAGACTGAGAAAGAGATCAATGGAGTATGTGGTGTCAGTATTCAATTGAGCTTAAAGGATCTGATTCAAGCATAGCGAGTTGCTAATTTTTACATATCAAAGTTTATTGTTGCTTATTAATATTTGTAACAAAGAAACCTCTTAACCGAGTGGATTTAACCGTCCTATTTATAAAACCTAGACTTAGGTGACATTCCAAAAGAGTTTTTGAAGACCTCTAACAAGGTCACTCCTAACAGAGTGAAGATCTTAATAGATCTTAGGTAAATCCCCTAACACAATCACATTTAGAAAATGTGTTTGTAATCTTTAACAAGATAAGTTCTTAATCGAGCGTACTTCAGAAGGGTACAATTTTTATTGTGGGTTACAATTCCCACAGAGGTTTTTTTTAAATTGGGTTTCCTTTTTAAATTTGATGTCATTGAGTTATATCATGTGTGAATGAGTTAATCTGATGTTGCTAAGTTTGAATGATTGATTTTTGCTTACATTAGTTGGTGAATTAGTTATTTACTATATTCAGTACTTACCGAGTGAATTAGTGAGTTCAGTTTTAAGAGTTCTATATATCTTTTTATGGAAGAAGCAATCACCAAGTTAGGCTTTGTGCACGATGAATATTTTCTCATGCACAGGCATCCTCAGCAAATGTTAATATCTTCTAGAGTCCCACTTTATTCCAAGCTATTGTGCAGTGATTTTCAGGGACAATGAACAGGGGATTCAAAGAATGCAATCTTTGTCAGCATAAAAACTATATTATTTCTCTTCACTGGAACAATTTAATTATCTATGCGGCCAATACATACTTCCAGTGACTAGAGATTTTTGTCCTATATTATATGTGCGCCCAAACTAAAACTTTAGTAGCCACACAATAATAAGTTTGGGGCTATCATACTTATGCTCAAATCTCTCTCCCCAAGACTATGGAGAAACCTTCCAATAATTTGTTAGTCCATATTTTAATAAGCAGTTGAGCATTGTCTATTAAAGGCGAAGAAATATTTATCATCATAAGCTATAGTTTTAATATAGTATGGGACATCTACAGTTTAAAACTTTTTTTTGGGTACAATTTTGTAGAATTAATTGATTGATCTGTTATAATTTTCTCAATTTTTTTAAATTTTTAATATGGTAAATTTAGAAGAAGAAAAATGGCTCCACGTGTGTTGTGTTTGTATTACGTTTACTCAGTGGTGAATTGTTTTAGATGTTGCATTTAATAGGTGGGGAAATACGTATAGCATAGTTAAATTTGATGGAATTTTTTTTACTTGCATTATTTGTGTTGTCATTGGAAGAGGGTGTGAGGAAGAGCGTAGCAATGATTGAATAAGAGGTTAGAGAGGATTTTGAGGTATGGTGGGTAGTTTTTCTTGTTTTATTATTTGGTTTACCTACGGCATAACTTGCTACTTAGTTTATTCATTGTTATTACTTGGATGTTAAAGTGGTTTGTGCTTATTTTTTTGTTGAGCTATGTCTAGTTGAATATGTTTTAGTGATTTTTTAAAAAATAGTGGTGCTTTGAATCATATTGGATCACATTGAGGTGGCTATAGGCAAGCCTGTTATTAGGTCATGTTCAAAAAATTACATAGCAAAAGAATGTAAAAAAACCAAAAAAATGAAAAGCAAATTCAAGGAGGCCCTAGTTCAATCATCACTTGGCTGTTGCAGGGCTCTTCCATAGTCAGGCATAAAATGCATTTAGAATGTTTTGTTGTTTTGATTGTTCATTTTCAATGTCACATTGTTAAAATGACTAATGTAGCTTGTGCCTTGCAAATCATTTGTTTTTAATTATTGTTTGTATCTTAGATTCGAGTGTGAATTTCAATGTGTATACAATATGCATTATTTTAGACGTGGCATTTGATAGCTAGCAAAATATGCATATGGGAGAGGGGCCAGTAGTTTATCATGGTCCACTAGTTGTACACCCACTTGTGAATAAATTATCCAGTCTTGCCACAATTTTTACTATATATTGTAATTAAATAATCCACTTGTAAATCATAAAAAATCTAAATATTGATAAAAATGGACCAATACTTGAGCACAAGAGAACCTGTAAATTTTATATTAAAAACACATAAATAAATTCCGTAAACATTGCGCTAGCAGTCGAGCCCCTTCTGTGATGTCGCCTGCTCCTCCTGCCACTTCTGCCGCCACTAGGGTTTCTGATGGTGTGAAATCTTTGGATGCAGCTGCGAGGGTGAAAGCGGATGCTTGTTTGGTGGATTTTGCTACTGCAAGGAGGGTCATGGTGGCTTCTTCCCTTGCTATGTCTGGTTCTCCTGGGTGGGTTAGGGATTCGTTGGCTACAGTTGGGGAAAATGCTCCTTTGGTGCCTGTTGTGGATCTTCTTGCTGTTGGGGGCTCCTCTCAGCGAAAACATGCTGCCTCTAAGCAGTTCTCGGCTGCTGGAAAGCATTCTGCTGCACCTTTCCCTCTCTCTAAGTCTCTAATCCTCCCTCTGGATGGAGAGGTAGTGGAAGCCATTGATCATGCTTCTTCAGTTCTTGAGGATCAGGGTCTTTTTTGCAGATTTAAGGGTCTCTGGCTGAGTCTTCCAGATTTTCATGCCTGGATATCTCAGCATTGGGAACCAGTCATTTCTGAAATGGTTCACATTTTCCCAATGGCAATGGAATTTTTTTATTTCCAGTTTTGAGAGGGTTGTTGATAGGAAAGTGATACTATGTGATCATTTGTTTAGCTGGAATGATCAGAGTATGCTCATGATGAAGCCTTGGCATCCAAATTTTGATGCTTCTACTGAGTCTTTCTCCAAGGATCCTACTTGGGTGAGGCTCCCTCATCTCCCTCTTCATTTCTGGGTTAACTCTCTTCTTGAGGCAGTGGGTGAGGCTCTTGGGGACTTCTTCATGGTTGATGAGGAATCAGATGATATTCTTCACTCAACTTATGCTAAGATCCTAGTTGATTTGGATACGTCCAAAGGTCTTCCAAAAAAGATTACGTTGGTGCATCCAAAAGGATCATGGATCCAAACTTTGGATTATGAAGGCCTCCCCTTTAGATGCAGGAGATGCTTTAAAACTGGTCACTTAGCGGACCAGTGTGGATTGGAAAAGATTAAAAAACCTGCTTCTTGGTGGAAGGGGGCCTCTTCCCAACACTACTTTGTTGTGAAGGATTCTTCTATCAAAATATTTTCTCAGGTTGTCTCTTCTTCTCAAGAGTTAGATGACCCTAGTGTGCCTCTTGGGTCCGCTAATGGCTCTTCCCTGGGAGTTGTCCCTGAATCTAATGTTCGTGGCTCTATGGGTAGTGGGGCTTCTGCTCCTAATATTGGCAACCGCCCACTCGTTTCTTCTGAAAAGGTAGCTACTGAGTCTTCTTCTGATGCTGCTTCATAGGATTCTCCTGGCCCTTTCCTGGGACAACCTCAGGTTTTGGGAGTCCTGAATCTTGATTTGAATTCTATGCTGGATTTGGCTAAGGATGTGGAGGGTCGGTGGACTTCTGTAAAAGGAAATAAAAAATCAAATCGTCCACCCTCTTTTGATATGTCTCTTCGTTCCCAGAAGGTGAAGAAATAACTTTTTTAAGCTTTCCTTTGCTGGCAGATGTGTTGCTACTTGCTAGAAGTTCTTGAGCTGCTAGTTTTTTATATGTAATTCCTCTTAAGCAGCGTTTGTTCTTGTTTGGGTTCTAGATCCTTTTTCTAATATGTTTTTTGTGTCTTGGTTGAGGGAGCCAGTTTCAAAACCCTCGTGGTGGTCTTGCTTTGTACCATTTTAGTGTGCTTCTTTGAATATCTTTATTGACCTTATTGTACAGGGTTTCGGGGCCCCTTCAAAACCTATTTTTACCTTAATCAAAAACACATAAATAAATTCATTAATAAGTGAAATAAATAACTTGTTTTCTCAAATAAAATATCTTAGCTATCTATCATGTGTGTCACTTAAAAAATAATATGCTCTCTTAATAAAATAAGATGTTACTTAAAAAAGTATTGTTGTCTTAGTGTACAGATATTATTCTTATGTGTACAACTATTGGGCTAGCAGTGTATATACATTAGTGTATTTCATATTAACAATATGTCTTATCACAAATATAAAAGGTGAACACAATAAATACCTTGTATTTTCCCATGAAATGTGTGAGATTGTGAAAAAAAATTAGTGTTCAACTACTGGTCCCTTTGTGTTGGATATAAGTTGTAATTTATATAATAATGTGTTATTTTTATAACAACAAATAATTTTGTTGTGTTGAAGTAATGGTCATTTTATGTTGGATATAAAAGTTAGATATAAAAAATATTTATGATTACTAATAGGTATTTGGTCTATTTAAATTGCATATATGTTCTATTTTGTATAGAAATACAATATTCTACTAATAACAAATGATATTTTTAAATTCAACTACTACGGATTTTTAGATTAACTTTTGGTCCAATCTTTAAAAAGACAATTTTTTGGATACGTTTTACTAGGCGTGCTATTCTAACGAGTTGCATGATGAGTCACACCTTCAAACCTTAGTTGTAGATAGTTAAGTGTCTATTTAACATTTCTAAAAAAATTCATGCAACGGCTACATGTTGACAAAGTTAGCTCTCACGACTATTGGTCCCTCTCCCCTAACAGAGTTAAATTTGATGGGATTTGTTTTAGCTTCTATCATTTGTGTTGTTGTCTGAACAAGGCATGAGAAAAAGAAAAATGACGACTAAGTGCGAGGTGAGGGAGGGTTTTGAGGTATCATGGGTGGTTTTTCTTATTTTATTTGGTTTACCTTTGGCATAACTTGCTCTTCAGTGTATGTTAATATGATGCCTCCCGTCACTGTCGCTCCTGCGATTAGGGCTTATGTCATCATCGACGATGCCTTGGCTGAAGGAGCTTGGGCTCTTGCCACCACTACAACCTCTGCCATTGGAGTTCCCTCTAATGGTTGTCAGCCTCTGTCATCCTTTAGTCTGCCTTCAAGTGTTGTGGGAGCAACGCCTGTTGTGCCTAGTGTTTCTGCTCGAAGTGCGGATGATGCTTCTATGCGGGATTCAAGGGTTTCGGCTTTTGCCTTCGTAAGGAAGGGTGGGGTTAAGGGCCCTCACATGGTGTTTGTTGATCCCTCCTCTGCTACTAGGGAAATTGTTGTGTTGAATTTGGGAGAAAATCGTGGGCCTATTCCACTATCTAATCCAATCTCTATTGTGGTTGATGTGGATGTGGAGGAGGAAATAGATCGCAATATCTCTATTTTTTCTTCCCATGCCTTGATTTGCAAGTTCAGAGGTTTTTGGCCTAGTCTCTCGAAGCTTCATGAATGGATCTCTAGTCATTAGGGGTCAATCATAGTGGATACGGTGCACGTCTTTCCCTTGGCTAAGGGGTATTTTATAGCAAAATTTGAAGATATTTTAGAGAGAAATAACATGCTATGTGAACATTTTTTCACCTGGGAGGATCGATTTATGCTCATGGTTAAGCCCTGGCATATCAATTTTAACCCTATTTTGGATTCCTTCATCAGGTTTCCTATATGGGTTTGTCTCCCTAATCTTCCCTTGCATTTATGGATCGGCCTCTGTTTGAAGGGATTGGTAATGCTCTTGGGGAATTTTTATTGGTGGATGGTGATTCTTTTGAAATCCTCCACTCTACTTATGCTTGCATTCTTGTGGATATTTATCCTTCTAAGGGTCTTCCTGGGGAGATAGTGATCAACTCCTCTAAAGGAAAGATGGAATCAGTCTCTGGATTATGAAGGGATTCCCTTCAGATGCATAAGGTGTTTTAAAACTAGGCATATGGCTACTCAATGTGGATTGGGTAACAAAAAACTACTACATCTTGGTGGAATGGTGCTTCTGCTCAACACTATTTGGTGGAAAAGAAGCTTGTCTCGCCAAAAAGTTTTTCCCAGGTGGTTGCGCAGGCCCCTCCTCTTGTTGGTTTGGTTGTGGCTCCAGAGTGCTCTCTTGTGAATGCCTCCCCAGTTGTTCCATCACTTGGTTTGGTGGGGGTTGTTGTGACTCTGGTATCCCCTGGTATTGTGGGGATGGTGGCTGCTAATGGTTCGGTGGATTCTTCTCTTGCTGGTTCTACTGGTACTTTGGGTGCCTCTGTAGGTAGCTTTGATCGCTTGGGTGTTGTTGATGTTCCTTTGCACTGGCAAGATGAGGCGGCTAGAGTTGAAGAGGGTTGGATTACTGTTAAAGGAAAAAAATTAAAGATGTCCTCTTCGTTCCCATCAGAAGGGTGCTAAAGTTAGATCCTAGACTTGGATTTGTCTTTAGCTTGGGTTTGCATGAAGGTTGTTTCATGCATTGTTTCTTCAAGGTTGTGGGTGCCTGTTGAAAACCCTCATTGTGGTCTTGACCCATTTCGTTTTGAGGGCATTTTTAGCCGATAGGCTATTATAAGTGATGATTTCATTTAAAACCTGTCTGTTCAAACCACATACTACTCACTGTTTCAATCTGCACTGAAAACTGCTAATCAAGCAATAAATGCAGATCCCTATGAAATCTTATGCAATCTAATTTTGTGGATATTTGTAATCTCTGTTTTCATGATCGGTGAAATCTTTACTCTATCCAACTAATCTTTTCATGGTCAGTGAAATATTTAGATGGATTATCTTTTACGCAGATATTTTTGATGGATTAAATAACCAGGAAAATTAGTAGCTAGTTTTTAGTTGCCTGTTGTTTATTTCAGTCGTCAGAAATTTATTAAATCAAATCTTATATCCGATTGGATTTGGGACACTCAAATCAAATCTTGCAATCAAATCATACTCATAAACTATGAATCTCCACCACAAATGAGAAACATCAAATCTTCATGTAAGCATAGTAAATGCAATACTTTTGTAGATTTTGTTCACTACTAGCAGTCACTACTAGATATATCAATGAATATGCAAATCAAATCAGATTTTGAATTGCCAACCAAATCAATGAGATCATCTTTGAATCAATCTGGAATTACAGTTGATGATCTCAAATCGAAAACCAATTATTTGTTTTGTTTAAAAGGGTTGAAAAATTCTTGTTTCAAACTCCAAACTAAATAGCATTAAAAACTCTTGATTCTCGCTCATCTCATTTCTGATTACATTTTTCTTTTGAAGAGTTATGTAATATGTTTCTTGGATCCAAGCCGAGGATAATGAGAGAAAAACAACATCCAGAGAGTGGATGCATCTACATTTTGTTGCCTCTTCCATGTCCCTTCACCTATTCTTCCTCCTCCTCTTTTCCCATTTTCTTCTTCCTCTTCACTTTCTTGTTTTCAAGTGCTTGATTACCTACATTTTGGATTTGCTCTGAAGCACCCTAGGGCATTGTTAAACCCTCTGCAGAGACAAGGGTTTTTGAAGATATCAGAGGGCGGCACATTTGTGGATGTAATATTGGAGAACTGCCTTTTTTTTTTTACCAAGGAGGAGGAACTCTCTGCATTCAAGAAGAAGAACAAAGTCAAGACTAACAAGGGCTGCACTGTAGCGTAGTTCCTACCAAATGCTAGCAGGATAGTTTTGGAAAAATATGTTATTTGGAAATGAAACGGTTTTCAAAAATTTGTTATTTGTAAATGAAATATTATGCACCATCACTTTCTGGTTCTTTGAATTGTACTTCAGAATTTCTTAGGTGTAGCGAAAGTCTTTTATCCAAGATGTCATCTACAATGGTACTGATGATGAGGATGCTTGAGAAATTTAAAAAGTGGCATTCTTAATTTTGGAATATCCTTTGGAAACTACCCAGACGTAGATTTCCCTGCTTTTCCTCTGACGTTGAAGCTATCAAAAATCAAATGGTTATGTAGGTGTCCCAGCCTCACAAGAACTTCTCTGGCTCTCTATGCAATATTTGTTTTAGAGGAATTGGCATAACAGAATTCTTAAAGATGAACGAGAAAAATAAAGCATCGTAGATTATGCTAAAATATTTTTTGTTGAACCAGCATTTCAGAATGATATTTGTTTTTACAGAGCGCCAAAAGGTCACCAACAAAGTGACATTTCAGACTTTTGGGATTGACTCATTAGAAACAATCAGACTTTAATAAGGCTTCTCTATGATCCTTATTAAAACCGACATGATTTGAAGTCATTCTGGTTGCCAATTTTGGGATTAAATTGCCTATAATCGGCAATGGCAAAAAATTTATGATTCCAAACATTAAATTTTTTTGACCTATCAAATTTTTCGCTTCAAAACAACCAAGATTTTGTATATGCAGTCTAGGTTTAGAAGAAAACTTTCAAATAAAAAAACATTGCAGGCCAATGCAAATTCACACAAATAGTACACAATTTATATTTATGCAGAAAATAATTCCAATTATTTTAAAATATTTAAAAAACTCAGTACCATGCACTTCCTTGTGAAAATCACTCCTTCATGCTATAATATTACTCTTTTTTCATTCAGTCTGCCTTTGACTGAATGCATAATAGAATTCTTTGACATGTTCACTTTGCAAGTGGTGTAAGCAACATGTGGCATTCGGATAGCGCAGGTAGATGCCCTCGCTATTCATATACAACTCCTATGAAGAAAGTCCAAGTTAGCTTGAATGTTTTGCCCAAAAAAATGCATGTAATTGTTTGGGAGATTGCAGATTTCACTGATAAAGTCATAGCATATAATTTATTAGAGTGCATGCATTTTTTTGACAATAATTTCAATGACAAAAAATATATTTTTTATTTTTTTTTTCTAGCGAGGAAGTATCCACGCGACCTAGCCCAACGCCCAGTAGCCCATATCTTGGGTACCTGAGCTGAGTCAGGGAAGCACGATTCATTTGTTAAATCTGGGAGGAGTTGAACTCGAGACCATGAGTCGTCCACTCACAGCCCCAAACCAACTCCCCTACTCTAGACGGGCGACAAAAAATCAGTTGAAATTTAGGCTGCCGAAAACTATAGTGGAACATAATTTAATTTTTCTGAGATGATTTTCTATACTTTATCCTATAAATATTCTTTTATAACTAAACTTATAATTGCAAGGGTTGTTACAAATTTTAAATGAAATAGCATTGGAATTGACATTGCATATGGAAATGTTCACAAAGAACACATGGAGGCAACTCTTAAAAGCAGTTATCGAATTTTCTAATGTGGCCCATAATGGCTATGTTGATTTGGAAATACCATGCAATAATTTGTAAGAAAAATGAGAATGGATGTTTGGTTTTAACATGGAAGTTTACTTTTTTATAATTTTTAATTTTTCCTTGATTGAAACATGGATAAAAAAAGTATTTAAAACAAAGAGAAATATCAGATACTATTCAGTTGAGAAAAGAACACTACTAAAGAGTTCTTAAGTGTGATATTTCTGAAGGCTTTGTACTTTGTTGTGGTTATAGATATAGAGATAATATACAAAAGTGAGATGTTTTGAAGTATTTAATAAAATGTTTTTAAACTCAATTTTTTAAAAACTTGTAATTGTTGATTATTATCTTAAATATCTATTTAGACAACTCCAAATGCTTCATAGCTTATATCTATGGGGTAGTTTGTAGATACTTACTATTTATTTGTAGCTTATGCTAAAGTTATAAAACTCATAAAACTAAAAATATTCTAATTCATTAACTCAACAAAACCTTGTTAAGCAAATACATGGGCGAGTTACTTCACTTTGATATTTTCTTGCATGTTTGTGTATTCTTAGCAAATTTTAAGCTATGGTATTTCAAAATGTGGTTCACTCAACTATTGTCTTGAATAATGTTGCACTTTCTGTATCTCATTTTATGCCCATTTCCTTTCAATATGATGTTGCCACAGAATGGAGGGATTGTGAAAATTGATAAAAGGTTTACAAATCTTTTTGTGCAAAACATGATCATCTAACTTCAATAAGTCCTCATTCATACAAGGAAATAAAGTGAGTACATTTTATATGGATAACTTGATAAAGAATATAATATTTTATAAGTGTTGCATTTTTCTATTAAAACTTTTGATAAGCTAAACCTAGTATATTTGATAATTCCTTGTAATAGTTTTTACCTAATTCATTTGAACCTCATTATATTTTTAGATAAATAGGAATAAATTAAATCCTATGTTTGAATGAAAAAATCAAAGTAAATTGGAATGTGAGGAAGTTTAGTGTATCTTTGAAATAAACACTCATTGTTTTTGGCAAGGAAATATTAAATGAAATTGATGCCAAAAAGCTTGAGGCTTCTTATTTAGATAGATGAATCTACAGGTATAACAAGTAATCTAAAGGTATAAAATTCAATAAACTATTAGTTAAACTCCCCTACTCCATTTGAAATACCTTTGTCAATGTCAAATGGTGAGGTGGCTATGTAATTTTCTTTTTCCATTGGGGTAGAAATTTTGAAACTTATTGTTAATATTTAGCATTCCAAAAATTTGAAATAGTTTAATGAATTCATAAATTCAAAGAGTGAAAGTTTTTAAAATTTGGTGTTTGAAATTGAACAAAATGAAGAATTTGATTAGCTATTTGATTACGAGATCTAATGAGAAATTATAAACTTCATCTACCATAAAGTAATTTGTGTCAACTTGTACATAAACTTACACATTAATCAATGTATATAAAAAAATTTTAATCGAAATGAACCTATAAAATAAGGGAAAAGATCATAGACTTCATTTTCACGGGTATATATTATTATACAAAATAAAAAAATGTTAATAAATATGGAGCAATGCCATCAATGAAAAGGATTTGTTGTTGAGTGAAGCACAAGAATGACGAGATAAAAACTCTAGTACTAAGGTGTCAATTTCAAATCAATCATAATTGTTTGCAGTAACTTACTTGACAAGTCCACTACTTATAACTTATATATCGTTTTATATCGGCGTACCTCTTGCATCTTCTTCGGATGCAAGTGCTAGTTTAATATCTTTCATGACTTTTTTTTTTTAGGGCTTCGGGGCCCCTTCAAAACCTGCAGTTACCTTAATCAAAAACTTGCTCCTCAGTGTATTCATTGTTATTGCTTGGTTGTTGAAGCAATTCATACTTGATGTTTGGTTGAGTTATGTTTAGTTAAATATGTTTTAGCAGTTTTAAAAAAAATTGTGATGCTTTGAATTATACTAGATCATATTGAGGTTGTCATAGGCAAGTTTTGTACTAAGTCAAGTCCAAAAAAATACATAGCACAAGAATGCAAAAAATCCAGAAAATGAAAAGCACAAAACCTGGAAAGTTAAAATGAATATACCCAAAGTTGTTGAAACACAAAATTATGGTCATCAAACCAAGAAAACTTGGCTATGAAAAAACCTTTTGCACAAGGAAAGAGTTTGATCTTACTAGACACCAAAGGTTTCCACCTAAAGTATTGAGCCTAGTTGTGCAAGTTAGGAAGAGTAGGCCAAAGAGTGAAACTAACACACCAAACCATGCCTCTGGTAGAAATCTTCATTATGTACAACCACCTCACCATATATGATGACTAGAAACAATTTGACACAAGCAAGTGGTTGACGTTGGAAGGGTGCGAGTTCAAAACAAGCAGCATAGGCATAACTTGGGTTCTTAGCCTTAGGACCAATAACTATAGCATCCACAAGCACAAGGTCGGAACCTAGGGACGTTCCTAAAGAAACTATCCCCACACCCACAACATGGGCAAGCTTAATTGAATCTAACCCACCAACAACCAAAGAGGGGGCACAAAAAGCAAACCCAACATCAAGAAGCATCGACTCAGATGCAGAAGCAACGACATGCAATGCAACTAAGGTGGTGAGCAGGAAGGTTGAGTGAGCAACATTTCAAAAACCATGATGCACTTAAAACCTATTTTTGTCAAAACCAAAGCATGTAATTGGTTGAAACTTTATTTGATATTTGAGTCTTACTTTGGTGTCTCTAAAGAAGGTATTTGAATTCATCCTTGGCCCATCAATATTTGTTTGTCCTTTCGATTGATATTGCATCTCATACAAATGCAAACTCCTCAGCATAATGTCAATAAGAGAAATCATATTCACTTATTTGTCCTTTACATATTGAGCATTTATAATAAATTAAAATTTTACATTTTTTAGCTTGAATATCCAGACACATCAACTCCAATGGCCATGGCCAAGGCCAACCATGATCATATGTTTTTCAAGTTATACAGAGAACCAATCTTTGTTACCATAGACTTCTTTGAGTTTTCCCAAGGCCAATTCTTAAATTGCAACCTCCAACATTTATTTCTTGCACGGCCATTAATCTCAAAATGTGAACAATGAATATTTGATTCTTGCATGTCGTGGGCAGCAACAATGATATTTTTCATTTTTATTTCTTGAAATGTTTGCACTTCTCGTGTTGTCCATTATCTTGTTGATGTACCTTTTTGTCCTCGACCTTTCCTTTTATGTTCATCAATATAACACACCAATACAACTCATTTAAATCAACTAGACTAGTTGTGATGGCTTTCCTTCATAGCACTATTTGCAACCCGCAAAACTACTTAATGAAAATACCCCTCCTTTCAAGTCCATAATCAACATCATGGCTTCCCTTCCAAATTATGTTGTGTAATCACTTACATGTTCATCACTTGCTTGCCTAATGTCATTTGATTTTTTAATGTCTCATACCCAATTGGATAAATGTTCTTACAAGACCTTCAGAACCTTCCCAAGTATAGACTATCATATCCTCCTCACATGAAGATAGATGGCTCTTCCACCATATAAACCATACCCACTGATCTTCAAATGTGCATATGATTTTGTGTTTCACACACATTATGGACACTTTACCATATCTTCGTATATATAATCCAAGTAATTGACCTTCAAAAGTTTTGATTTCCTATCCTAGTGTCGAAGTTATATGGAGTAGCTCCCACTCCTCCCTCAATTTCTCTACCTTATTTATGTTCCTTCCAAATATGATCATCATTAGATGATGAATCTTGCCCCATTTGTACTTGTCCAACTATTTGTTCTTTTTTTGAGTCATCCAATGCTTGGGTTACAACTATACCTAGTTCTCAAGGATGACACACTAGAATTCCAATCTCCCAATCTAATTTCTCAACTCCAATGGTATGTTCCTCTTTTTTGGTTCTCTAGGGCTATATTTTTGTCACTTAGAGACCTTGTCATTGCCTTGCAATACACAACCCCAATTCCCATGAGTAAAGTCTACAATGATAGCAAAGCGACATCTAATTGTATAAAGACTGATTGTGGCTACAAATACATTAAACTATTTAAGATACAATTAACTAATAGCTTTCAATTAATTCTAAAATTACAATTAAGCTTAAAACCACCCATAAAATGCAAGTGACACAATGAAACATAAAACAATTATCACCTAAGAAAAAATCATTTTGGGAGGAAAATCTTATCTTAATCTGCACCAAATAACAATCATATCTCATGTATTAACAAAAGGTTAATAAAGAAAGAGTAATACAATCTTTTCTTTGGGTTTAGGCAAATATGACCAATGGCCAATATTAAGATAATGTAAAAGAAAGACTGACAAAAATACAATAACACAAACATTTAACGAGGTTCACCAAATATGGGCCACATCCACCAGAAAAAGTTGTCCACTTATTTTATTATCTAGTGAAGAGCAAATTACAATTTGATGATTCTGCAAGATCAATCGTCACATACCAGGAATCTCTCACTTGGAGACTAATCATGTAGCAACATTGTTGCCCCTATAGCTCCCACTGGATTGATGCACATAGACTTGACTAGTTATCATTTCCACTATGATCAGACTAGAAGGCCAATGGAAATTGATCAAAGTAGTAGTTTCTCTCGAGTTACTATCTTGGTCAACATATCTACAAGATTCTGGCTTGTGTATGTCTTCTTTTGCTTCAACTGTCCAACCTCTAAAATTGATCATATGAAATGGTATTGAAACTGTATGTGTTTAGTCTTAGAGTGAATGGTTGAGTTCTTTGCACAATGAATCACACTTTGATTGTCACTATACAACCTACTATTCTCTTATGTCTTACCCAATTCCTCCATAAATCTTTGTAACCAAATCATCTCCTTACTAGCCTCCGTAGCAACAACATATTCTACTTCTCTTGTTGAAAGTGCTACAACCTTTTGCAATTTTGAAATCCAACTGAGAGTTGTGCCACCTACACTTTACTGCACTCCAATGCTCTTTTCCAAGATTCTTCATATACCTACACACAATTCTCATTGCATGTTCAATATCTTGCCTTGTACACACCATGGCATACATCATGTTGCCAATTGATGAAGAGTGTGGAACCTTAGACATGTACTCCATGACAAGTGTACAAGATTTACATGTTTAGTCGCCACATACCAACATCTTTGTTGTTCATATCATTGCTTCCTACTTTACATATCAAACTATGTATCATTTCTTAGATATGTGCCATGTAGTTGTATCCTCTACTCATCCAATAACATTTTTATGGTATTACCCTTTATTTTCATATGTTATTAATGTAACCATATCATAGACCTTGAGTTGATCTTTCTTTCCATTTGTCTTTGCTTTTTCAAAATGGGTAGTACCAATTTCACATGGGTCAACAATTCCATTTCTAATCACCAACCAAACCCAAACTATAGATCATTGCTTGATAAAATTGATATTTTTATTTCTAACAAAACATCAAGTATTTTCATTTGTCCAAATTTTGAACCAATCAACTTTCTAGAAGCTATAGACCTCCTTAAGACTCTTTTTAAATCATACTTACCTTCACAAGAGATTTTTGGCACCTTAAACGATTATTGGGACATAGTGTTAGGATACAAACCCATAACTACCCAGCAAACTAAAACTTGCAACATATAAGGAGAGTTCGGAGAAAAAAACACAGTGGCCCCTTGGTAACCTATACTTTTTAGTTTGTTGTTTAGACATTTCAGAGATACAATATCCCCAACTTGTCCATGTTTTGTCCTATGAGCCTCACTTGCCAAGATGTGTAAACTGCTTTCCTAATCTCTATCTACTTCCACTAAAGTACTAACTCCTAGCAATCTATTTACCCTTTTGTTAAACTACATCCTCCACCAATGGTGGCACCTACTCTTCTTGTCTATCATCCAGCATGAATGGTTTGAACAAATATTCTCCCCAACTACCTCGTAGATGGTAAATTGATCATACTTTGAGGTTGGTTTTCTCAATGTACCCTTGCCTACGAACAGCCATACCTTGACTCCATCCTTCAAACTATGCCACAAATGATCGTGATCGCGTCTATCTAAGTACTTCAACCGAGTCTATTCCAATTGCATCTTCACCGTGCAATGGATCTCACAGATCCTCTCAATGAATTTTGTTATCCAATCCTTCTTGGTCACTGTGCCAAACAAGTACAATATCCAATGGGCAATGTGCAGACAACCCAAACGTGCCTCAAATGGGGAGTGACCTGCAGAGGAATAAATTGCCTTGCATGACTATTGAATATAGGACAGACTTATCCCAAAGTGTTTGCAACCTAGGATTGTATACAATGTAACCATTATTTAAATAGGAAACAATATCCTGCTCTCTTCTTTATATGGCTGGATTTGCCCCTTCGGTGGCGGTCACCACATATATATATCCCTTGTTTGTATATCTGGGGACTTGGGGTTTGTAGCTTCTGTTAGATTGGGCAATTGCTTTGTTCAAGTCCAGTTTCAGCTTACCTTATTTGGTGTCTCATGTGACCAGATCTTTGACACAAAATGTCTTTAATATCCTTTTCAGTAAGTTAATTGGAAGTGCCCTTTACCTTTCCTCATCAGCAGAAAACTGAGTTCAAATTAATAGCAGGGTTGTATGTAAAATTTTCTTTCATGTAATTCAATGTGAATTAAATCCTTTTACACAAACATAACAAAAAAAAAGAATTCTTCATAAAAGCTACAACTTGCAGCAGAAGGAACCATTTTTGTACTTCCATCCATAAAATCACTTAATAGAAATAAATGGTGTGACTTTGTTGCTCAAAGACATGTTTGCAAGAATGATTACTAGTGTTGTACAACATAAATGGCATAAAAGTTTAAAACATAAAGGAAAACATCAAACTCTGCAGACAAAGATTAACATTCTGCCAAATCATCAAAATAAGTAGAGGAATATTTAAAGTTCTTCCACATAACTCCTCACAGATTCATTGATTCAATCAACCTCAAAAACCTAACAAGTCAACTGTTACAACTGCATTTGCCTAGAAGAGGTTAGGGCATGGCAATTTATTTGTTTGCCTGTTGACAAATTAAAATTGACTGTTGCAAATGCCATTTACAGGAATTTGAACAACTGAATAAGTTGCTACCATGAAACATGACTTCCCAACAAATCAGGAAGCTATTCACCTAGAATATGAATAAGCTAATAAATAATGACACTAATGATTAATATATAGAAACAAGATACTGAATGATCATGCAATCAACTCGAATTCAAAATGCCTTCTGTGCATTTTCGCTGAAATTTCTCCTCTAATCAATTCAACCTGAATCATTTTACAATAGCTCTCACATAAATAACTGTAGTGCAAAAAAATTGGTGGATAATAATTCACACAGAAGTTAAGGACAAGTTACAATAGCTCATAAGCTAAAAACTGTGTACATTGCTATCCTATGACACTAAATCTCAGGAGGAATTGAACAAAAAGTCGAAAATAAAATAAAGATCACCAATCACAAAAGTAAAAATAGTAGTTGAATTACTTTAGTCTGAAAAATCATCACCATGCTCATCCCATGCTCTGTTTTGTTTTGATCATTCGCTTCAAAGCAGCAAGCCAAAAACTGCATTCGTCCCAGTCACTTGTTGTCAAACCCACCTGAAAATTATCAAGTCAATAATTGACAACTATAAGCTAGAAGTGGTAGAATAAAAAAGTCAACAGGACTATGCAGAAAAAGAACCTGAATTTGAATAGCTGCTGAATAGTTCCCAGAGTCCAATGCTTGGCACAGCTGCACAAGTTTAGTTGTGGCATTTGATGATAAATCACCAGAGTTCAATTTTGCAAATAATGACCCAATTTTTCTCGAATTATCATCTATCTCACGACGCTTAGATGGAATTGCTCTGGCACCTCCAAGAGCCTCAGAGGTTTCCTTGTAAAGCCTTGTCAAAGTCCCAATCACAGGTCTTAGCTCAGCTGGCAACCACACGGTCAAACAAACATGAATCATCCCACACATCCAAGATCAAAAGGATACCAAGTAACATATGTATGGATGTCATCCAGAGTTTAGTTAACAAACAAATCTTACATGCCACATTTGTTGTATCCACATTTTGTACTGTTGGGGGTGGTGCAGGTGGAGCAGTCACAGTCTGCACCTGACTAGATACAGTGGGACTTTGAGGCTGAACTGGGGGAACAAAACCAGCTTGTTGAGGTACTGCTGGTGTTGTAACTGGCATAAAACTCCGAGGAGGAGCCGTAGGTGCAGTACTCGGTCCTGGTAACATTACATTAGGAACTGGAGGTGGGTGTACTGGAGTTGACCCAACTGACGCTGGAGCAGGCACTCCTGGTTGATAGGCATATGTTCCAATAGAAGGTGTGGGAACTCCCTGGAGCCAAAACACAACTATTCAAGACTCAAATTAAAGATTACAAATTTTAGACAGACGTATATATTCTGGCATCAAGGCAACTAAATATAGACTGTAGGTGGTCATAATCCAAGAAAATGAAAAAATGGCTACAGACCGGATAAATCTGAGACATCAATGAAGGTGGTTGATATTGATCTGCATTTTTCAGCACAGGTGGTGTCGACGGAACAAAAGACTTAACAGGTTGTTGAGTAACAGGTGGAGCAAAATTAGTCTGGCAAAACAAAAGTGAGATTTCACATATTAACATCTTTAAAATGAAATAAGCTAGAACCAAATACAACTTCACAACTTGCAACTCTAACAAATGCCTCAGCATAGTACTTCATCATGGCTAAAATATTTGACCTTCACAACTCAAAATAGATTATGAAGTACATAATACAGCACATTACCTGGTGAGCCACAGGAACAGATGATGGATAGAAAACTCGTGGAACAGGGGACGGTTGGTAGTCTACAGGAGGGGTGTAGTTTTGAAGTGGGGACTGTGGCTGCTGTGTTGGTTGGTAGCCTCCAGTGTAAGAAGTATTGATTTGGCTTGGTTGGTAGCCTCCAGGGTAAGAAGAATTGACAGCTTGATTTGCTTGGTAGGTTCCAGGGTAAATAGGATTACCAGTTTGACCATATCCATCATATAAACCACCAGCGACAGGCTGATGCAGGTTATCCTACAAGAATAACAAAGTATAAGAATCATGTATACATCGACTGTATCTTCAAAATATAAATGATGTCCAAGACTAGGCAATGAATTCACTACCAAAAATAATTACTCTAGGCCTGCCTGTGTTCAACTTATCCTAGAACTTTAAGGAATCATTTTGTGCATTGAACTTTAACTTTAAGGAATCATTTTCTGCATTGAGCTTAAATTTTTGCACCTATGCATACAATTATTTAAATCTCAATGTCAAAATTAATATCTTGTGTCCCCTTGCAGTTTCTAAAAGGAAATGCCTCTTGAAGTTTATCTTTAGAAGATAAATGCAACCACCACAAACTTCTTAACTACCTGATTATTATACACAGGTTCTGCCAGAGATTCTTTAATTCCATTAGGAAAAGTTGAAGGCTCCTCCTTAGTTACTGAAACAAAAGAAGCACAATAACATTAAAAATAACCAAAGCTCAAGGCTATGAGATTTCCACAATCCATATAAATACAATGCAAATTTCTGGATTCAATTGTGTGTTTAATTTTTATCATCAATATTTCGGATCACACTCTGTGATCCATCATCATTTTTTGCTCCTTATGTTCTCTTGCATCCTGATGATCCGAAACATTGATGATAAATATTATACACAATTGAATCCAGAAATTTGCATTGTATAACCAAAGCTGTAAATGCCTCCAAATATGACTATAATTTAACATACAAACTAATTGGATAAAAATGATTTTAACATATAAAACCATTTCAATGCATTAGACCAACCACAAAAACAACATAAAAACAAAAAACAAATCTGGTAATTAAATAACGGATATAGTTCATTGACATTCTTGAATTTTAACCTGGACACAACCATCATCCAAGGCATGCCCCACAACTACATGCCTCCAATGCAGGAATAATATTTCACCTGTGGTGGAGAGAGATATTCTATCTCGTAAAATAGCCAGCTCGTAAGAAGATTCTTCAGTTCCTAGAAGCTTCAGATACTCCAAAGCTATAGATAGAAGTCCTTGACTGGAAAGTAACTCAACATAATTCTCAACTAGCTTTGACAAAGAGGGACTGATCTGCTTCTGTCCAGTTGCTAGAGCAAGAATAACAGTCTTTTCCATCAAGTCCTACAAATTGCAACATTGCTCAATATTGTAAGATCATAACCTTTAACAACACTTTCACATTGCTGGACTTGCAAAAATTGAGCATTATCGACGTACCTGCAAATGATCAACAAAGCTCCTCCCATCATTTTCACTCTGAAGACTTTCAGACCATATCTCTACTGTCTTTTCTATATTTCCAGCACATATGTAGCAAAGGGTTGCTGCTAGTGTATTTCCAGCTGTAGTTAATCTAGAAGCAAGTGTATCACATAAAACAGTCCATTCCTCTCTCTGTGAATACTGCATAACACTTACTATTCCAATTAGCCCAAACAAAGGATAGCTAGTAAGACAAAATAATTTCTAGATAACTATACATCAAGTGAGATTGATAACAAAACATTGATCAAATTATCTTGGACTCGAAACAAAATTTCTTTGAGGGAATAAAATGACAACATAGACTCAGAGGATAACCTGACAGAATAATCACAACTGCTCAATCATTCTCATTTTTGCAATCGCAGAAAAACTCCAAACGGCACAAATAAAAGGCACCTCAGAACAACAATGTACTATAAAAAGCCAGCCCCAACACAAATGCAGATCTTAACAACTCGTCTGTATTCTTAATTAATAATTTCACTAGAAACTAGGTCAGACAAAAAATTTCAATTCTGACACATGTAATTAAGAATATCATTAGTAAACAATTCAACAGCAAATTTTCTGCAAGGATAATCCACATCTGAAAATTGCAGTATGTCCATTATCTAACCTGAAATCATTAGAAAACCAAGAATAAATTGATGTGGATGAAACCACATGAGCAGTTCTACAAAAGGGATGGATAGAGAATTTGGAAGTTGAAGCAAAATAGCAAGATAAGCAATTTTACAAGCATAAACCTTTAATTTGAATAAAAGGCCATAATAGACCTCTTACAGTCACCCCCCATACAGGTCCCTATAAAACTTTCTGGTCCTACAATATCTGCTGATGTTCAAGGTACCTTGTATAAAATATCATATATATTGAAAGAGAAGAAACCAAATGACCAGGTCAAAAGAGATTGATGAGAGACAATTCAAAATTTGAAATAGAAATAACGAGATACCTTTAGTTTAACAGATAGTGTAACCTTTTTCTGGTGACATCCATGAACATGGCAGCACATCAATTCAAGTCGGTCGTTTTACAGCTACTATCCATGCAGGTTCCCCTAAACCATTGTGTCCTACAACATCTGTTAAGACCAAGGCACCTTATATGCATGTTGCATGGTGAAGGAGTAGCAAGCATAAAATGTTGTAAATAGACGATATTGCAAGAAGTGCAGTCATTGACTGATGTTGTCATTTCTTGCACATATGATCTCTCTAAACCTTTTTGGTCCTATATCTGTTAATACTCGAGGAGCCTTAATGCAAATTGCAAGGTGAAGAAGCAGCAGGCATAAAGAATTGTATACAGAATCGTCTACAGGCATAAGTACAATATTTGTCTGTGTTGGAAATCAAGGTGAATCCACTACAATAAATAGTCAACAAAGTGTATGAAAATCTGAAAATAGTCCAAGGGGTTGAGCTTAATTAATTAAAATACTGGGTTTTCATTGCGGAGACCCAACTTCGATTCCCCATAGGCACATCTAAACTGGAATTCTAAGTTGTCATACTTGCTCTTCCACAGTTGGCTTTAATATTAAGGTGGTTTCTTATAAAAAGTGGATTTCTAAGTGTTGACTCTTGGTCTTCCATAGGTGAATTCTAGTGTGTTTGCTCATAAGCTTGTATTGGTCTCATGTTGATTCTCGAATGAGCAAGATATTTAAAATCAATACGAAATTCAAAAAAAAAATTGGAAGTAGACTTATCAAAGACTACATAAATAGATGTTAATGTGATTAGTGCATTCAACAATAGAATAAAGAAATAATCAAATACAAGTGAAACAATATTTAGATGGTGAAACCCATGTGGGAAAAAACTCCACACCCAACAAGATCCAAAGCTTGTACTTATCTTCAAATGAAGTTTCACTCTGAATTTCTGCCGCACTCTGTTACTTCTCTAACCTGCAAAACAATCATACATACCAAAGTTTGAGGACTTGGGGAATACCCGGCCAGACTCCCCCGACTCACGAGTCTTAAGGTTTCTTAGCCAGTCTTGCTAAGTACTCATCCGAGTCTCAGGCTCAGACTCACGAGTCCAGGGGTCGGGCTCTCAGGCTGCTTGTAGCTGCCTCCCAGCACACATTTTACAAAAAAAACTATTTTTTTCATTTCTAACTCGTTTTGTTCCATTTCACAAAGCTGAACTAGGATGTCCAGTTCGTCCAAACAGGCCTCCGGACCAGCCAAAGTTCGAACTGGTTTGTGGTTCTGGTCTGGTCCGCCTGTGGATCCAAACATGGTCGGGCCCACAAGGGGGTGGTTCGAACCAAACCACGCCCCATTCAGATCCAGGCGGACCAGGCTGGAAAACATCGAACCACCAAGGAACTTGGTCCCACGGGCGCTCAAAGTCAGCGGCCAAGTTGGTTTTTTTTTGCAAATTTAATTATTTTTTGACATCCAATGTTAGGGTTAGAATACGTCGGCGAGCAAAAAAGTAACTCCCGGTGCCTTTGTACCAAAGTAATGAGAATCAGAATTGATAAATCGGCAAAGCCGAATTGAATCGCGAATCGGCCATGAACCAGAATCGAATCGGCCACGAATCGGCAAATTTAAAAAACCCTTGAAATTTAGAGATTTTAACAATTTAAAACTTATTTCATGCATCCTTTATTGAATATAAATTAAACACGCTATAACAAGTAACATAAATGATAAATATTAAATCCATCACATACGTTACACGTAAAATGTAAATTGTAGCTTAAGTAAATAGAAATCATAGGATCATAATGAGCCAAATCATAGAATGTATGTAAGATCAAGATCCATAAGACGTCAAATCATAAATGTATGTAAGATGAAGATCCATGAAACGTATGTCTATCAGTATCTGTAAACAAAATGAAAAAACAAGGCTCTAGCTCAAGCCTCATCATTATCCTCAAGCTCGACCTCAGCCTTAGCCTTAGCCTCTGAGTATCTTGTCTGCCTTCTACAAAGGCGTCTAAGGTAGGTCCTAGAGGACTGTTGTACCATAGCCCCCACATGTAAGATGGGCTCACGAACAACATCACTAGGGCATGTGTCTGTGTGTGCACGTGTGCGTCTGCCAGTGCCTAAACGTGCTCTAGCCGCCTCCTCTGCCATGGCCACAGCCTCAGCCTCTCTATCTTCCTGGTCAACCCACTCATGGTCTACCTCAGTGAAGACCGGATCCACAGCCTCAGTGAGCCACTCTGATTCTGGATCAATCTCCTCCAAAATGATCGGAGAGGGGTCAGACCCCAAAATCTCTGATCCTAAGACAGAGGTTCTTCAAGGAAAGTCTTCGGTATATTTCCAACATTCATTTTTACCCATCGTGGAAAATGAAAGTTAAGGCTACTGCAATAAGAAAATTCAAGTAAAACCTCAAAGTTTCAAACTAATAAACAAAACAGAAAAGCCTACTTTGCAATTTAGTAAAACTAAAAAACATTCAAGATTTGCAAATGAAAACAAAAAAATTTAACAAAAAATGAATAATACACTAACATACAAAAAAAAATCAACACTTACCTCTTGCAAATGAGTTGAGGAGTGTTGCTACTGACTCCTTAATGCTCCCAATGCAATCTTATGGCCTCCCCAAATGGATTTTTGATCTCTTTGGTGCTCTTCCTTCTTGCTAGTTGCAAGCTTGTGGTTTTTCTTTTCTCTTCTTCTCTCTCACTTTTCCTCTCTTCTACGAATGCCAAACAATTAGAAGGCCCTTTAGGGTTAAAACAAAGAGGAAAGACAAAAAAAAAACATTAAAAAAAGATGTGTTTTTTTTAATTTGACTTGACTTTTTATCAAGTCGCGCGGGCCGATTTTTTGCGATTCATGCAGATGATTTTGGCGATTTTGGATGAATCATTGAATCGACGATTCATGCGATTCATGGCGATGAAATTGCCAATCTCGTACAACGATTCAAAAAAAATCGAGAAGCCTGAATCGAATCGCCAAACCGACGATTCACGAGATTTCTGGGCGATTCTCGTTACTTTGCTTTGTACAATAATAAAAGTCGTTTTTAGCTTCGTCGGGCGCTGCTCCTCAACCCCTCAGCATTGCCCCTTGACCCCATCTTGGGGCACTACCCCCAAACCCCCGTTGAAAAATCTGGGGGGAAACTGCGCCGATAAAAGTGGGGAAAAATTAATCCGAGCCTAATTAGGCTCCATATAAAAACATCCACAACCCTAAAAAGTGGATTCTAAAGGTTTATGTTCTCAGCTTGCACTTGATGAATTTGAAGATTTTGACACCAGTAATGTTGTTGGAGCAACTGATCCCATTGGCCTTAGCTCTGTTTGTGAGTCGATTGATCCCAATGTAGAAAAAGAAGATGAAGAAGAAGAAAATGATGATGAAGAAGAAGAATATTAATAAATTTTTAATCCATTAGTTGAACTTGAAACAATGATACTTGAACTTGATGTTATGATTTATCACTTGACATTTTAATGTTTTGAATCTGACAACAAGTTGATGGTTTTCAAAATTTTGCCGTAACAGCGAACCAGTTCTTCGAACCCGAACTGGAACTGGAACTGGCATCCTAGAAGCTGAACAGTGAGATAGCAAGGGAAGGAGCAGAGAAGAAAAGCTTTTGGTATTGAAATACTGACAAGTAAATTGAAATTTCCATACATTTGAACTTATTTTTGGATTCTGTTTTTTTTTAAATGAATGCTTATCTTTCTTTTTTTTGTTCCCTTCTGATTTTTTTCATGTTAAAACAACAATATTGCTTAGTTACCGGATTCGTGCAGTAGCCCCTGATCCGGGTCCGGGTTCGTTACGGGTCCGGATTCACGAGTCGGTCCGTGATGGATCCGGGCAAGGTCCACTTTTTGGCCTGTGGGTCCGGATGGATCCGTGGCCCGCTGATCCAGACGGATCCACAGGTCTAAATGAGGACCCTGCCTAGATCCATCACGGACCAGGTAGGGAATTCGAGGATCCTCGAGGATCCTGCGTGGACCCAGGCAAATCCATAAGGATCCCGCGGCCAGCTAAGATGTAAAGTGGTAAAATTAAGACATTTTTTTGCCTTGAAAAATAACTCTCGGAGCCTTTGTAAAATAATTAAAGTCGGTTGAGCTTTCGGGGGCGCTGCCCCTTGGCCCCATCTTGGGGGCTTCACCCCCAAACCCCCATTTAATAATTTGGGGTGGAAACTACGCCAATAAAAGTGGGGAAAAATTAACCTTCGACTCTTATTAGGCTCCATATAGAAGATGATGATGATGAAGAGAATCAGAATATCAATAAATTATTAATCCATTAGTTGAACTTCAAACAATGATACTTGAATTGATGTTATGATTTAATTTTGATGTTTTGAATATTTGAGATTTGGCATTGATCAATGATCAACCATCATAGATTCATACTATGAAATGATTTAGTTTTAGAATTATGTATATTTATCTTATTTTATATATATATATATATATATATACACACTCACGAATCCTTACGAACACAAATGTCAATTTTTTTTTTCACGAATCCTTACGAACACAAATGTCAATTTTTTTTTCCACAAACCGGATTTGCGAGCCCGAATCCGTCCCCGAACCCGAATCGGCAACTAAGCAATATTGACATCAAGTTCAACACAAATGAATGGTAAAAAATAAATCAAGCATGGAAATATGGGATATTGAGAACTATCAAGGGCCATATCACTTGTAGTGAATGCAAGCAGAATTGAAAAGGTATCCGAAGAGGTTTCTAGAGACATGTAAAAAACAGAAAAGCAAAAGACAAAGGAAGCAGTACCAGCAGTGACGAGCC
This sequence comes from Thuja plicata, assembly GCA_018584345.1. Lineage (NCBI taxonomy): Eukaryota > Viridiplantae > Streptophyta > Pinopsida > Cupressales > Cupressaceae > Thuja > Thuja plicata. The sequence goes on along the minus strand of MU226740.1, from coordinate 2,059,959 downwards.
ATAATGTATCTAGTTCTACACATGAATTCCTCTGTTAGCCCAAGTTCAAGCTTTTGTCAACCACATTCATCTAGATTCCTTCATCATCACTGAATTTCTTTGCTCCACACAATGGCACAACCTCCATTTGAAGGTACCACTTGGAATAAAGAAAAACAATATGAGGCTAGGATGGCAGCAGCAGTCTTGATAATATAGTAATTTACCCTTCGATGTGGTGAACAGCCCATATTGGAAAGATTTGGCAAATGCATTGACAATTGCGGGTAAGGGGTTTAAGACTCCAACAAGAGATTGAGTGGGCCATTGCTCAAAAAGCTGTAAAATATACAAGGCTTGTGGTTTATGATCAGTGAAATGGCCCAGCATCTTTTTACAGGATGGGCTGATGGACGGAATTGGACTCTCCTTAACATTTTGGTGGTTCTAATGGTGCATTTGATATTCTTGGAGTCTATAGATACCTCGCACGAAGTCAAAAACGTTGAGACTTTGTGCAATCTATTAGACGGTGATCCAGGAAGTTGAGGTTGAGAATGTTGTCCAAATTATCACGGACAACATAGGTGCATATTTAGCTGCAAGCAGACTTATTATGGAGAGGCATCCTAATATTTCATTGGAAAGATAGAAGGGATCAAAAGTGTGGTTGAAAATGCTAAACAGATTAACAAATTATTGTACAACCATACTCGGGACCTTTATTTGATGAGAAAACAAACAAATAGCAAGGACATTATGCGACCAAGGGTGACACCGTTTGCTAGCCAGTTTCTCACTTTGCAAAGAATTTTGCCACAATACCTCATCTCAAACAAATGTTTGTGTCTAATGCTTAGTTGGAGTTGTAATTTTCGAAAAAAAAATAAGTAGGGAAGATTTTAAAAGCAATTTTTGATGACACATTCATGAAAAATGGGGAGTTAATTAGGACAAGTAGCAAATATAAACATAAACTTTATACGAAATATTCTATTTGCTATTTTTTTGAGGGGTTGTGCAATGTCCCTTTCCCGAACCGCTTTGTAATCTGCCCTAAATTCACAAATCCAAATGAAACCAAGAACTAAATGTAGTTAGAGATATAATCCTTACTCAAGAATAAGATGAGATAAACCTATCTTGGAACCTGCAACCACATTAGATAATAATATAGTCATAATACATGCAATACGTCCACTTTTAGGGTTAGAAAATATACTTATAGCACATAATTCTCATGGGCTCAACCATAATGACGGTTGAGATAGGAAGGGTCTTGGGCCTAGGAAGGCCCTAGGCCTAAGAGCAAAGCCTCATGTACACATAGCCATGCTCAAGAGGTGGCGTACTAAGCAAGACTTGTACACCTTTCCACTCCATCATGTTATCCTTCTCTCCTCTTATTGTCAGGGATCTCGTTAGGAGCTTTGAAACAAGCTATGGATGCCCCTCAGGAAAAGCTATGGTAGACATGTATGCAAAATGTGGAAGCATACAAAATGCATCTGAATTGTTTGACGGGATACCTCAAAGAAACGTGGTCTCGTTTAATGCTCTAGCTCCAGGGCATGCAAAAGATTTAAAAACTTTCAATCAAATGCAATCGAGTGGTGACTATGCAATCTTTTCCAGAATCTTCCCTGCCTATGCCAAAAAGGGAGCTTTGGATTGGCGTGTATTGCAGGAATTCTAACAAATATTGCAGGTGTAACTACCATAGTAGACATATATGCAAAATGTATAAGTACAAACGACGCACCTAAACCGTTTGACAAGATACCCCAATGAAATGTAGTTTCATGGAATGCCATGATTACAGGATATACACAAAAGGGGTTTGTTGAAAAGGCTTCAGAAACTTTCAACCAAATGCAATCAACAGGTCTAGGGACAAACTCTGCAGCCTTTGACAGCATCTTCCCCGCCCTATGATCAATGCCATTTTCTTGATCTTGAGTTGCATTCATGGTGTTGTAGAACTCCTGATTAAGTGGTGTTTGCAGCTTTTTTAATTCTAATGTCTCATTGTCATCAAATAGCGGACATCCACATTCAAAACTGAAATCATTTCCATCTATTTCAAATTTTTCACGTGCAATAGAGGATTTACTTATGTCTACCAAATCTTTGTGAGGCCCTCATAGCCTTGCTTTTCTTTAATTTACACCCCCATTGATCTTGAGTTGCATTCATGGTGTTGTAGAACTCATTAAGTGGTGTTTGCAGCTTTTTTAATTCTAATGCCTCATTGTCATCACATAGTGGACATCCACATTCAAAACTGACATCATTTCCATCTATTTCAAATTTTTCACGTGCAATAGAGGATTTACACCCCCATTCATCTTAAAGTTAGATGGCTCTGACATAGGATTTGAACTCTTTCTAAAGAAATTAGGTCCAGACAAGCTACACAGGACAATTGAGATCCTCCTCCTAAAGGAAGCTATAAGATATTTTGCTTTTCAAATTTGAATCTCGTACATCTTTTTAAGTTGACTATCGTATTGAAAATGCCCTTCCATGTGAGCTCCTTACACTCCCAAGATTTCCTGATGAAAGCAATTGATTGATGCAAAAGAATTAAATTAACATTCCAGAGTAGAAGCTCTAACAAGAGGATGTGGATCTTGGTAGGCCCTAAAAGAAAAAAAAAATGAAATCAATTGGTGCATCATTGATCATAGATGGACAAACCAACTCCACCAATCAATACATGTCTTGGCCTACTAGTTGAACCCAAAACTCTCTTCTCTAATACATTTGAGGTTGATGCAGAGGTCGTGGCAAGTGTTGTTACATGCATGAATAAGATAGTTCCAAATCGTGATATGAGAGACAAAGTTCTTGAGGAGTTGGAGAAGAGATTTAATTTATCGTAATTATGAATTTGGCAATGTTAACTCCCTAGAAAATTCATTTTACATACATAATAATTAATTCTCTATATTTGATATATCCATTCAAGGTCTACAATGATTAGAGGAGAGACCCTTTTCTTCAGCTCAAGCAATTCAAAGGAAACAAAAACAATCAGCTAAAAAATTTAGTCCAACACCACAAGCAAAAATTAGAAACTTGATTCTTATATTTTTAAATGTTTTTTGTACATTTATCGTGGGAGAATTTTCGTGTCGACATGCCAAAAGCTAGCCATTTGCATTTGTTCCCAGCTATGTCATGCTTCTGGGTGTGAATGCAATTGGAGCTTATTTCAGAGTATTCACACAAAAAAGAGATACAGGGTGACCGAGAAGCGCTTAAATAACGTTGTATTTGTTTGCTACAACCTATGCATTCAAACTAGAAAGGTGGACGGTATTTCACATGAATCCATCAACTTGGACAATATTAATCCTTATGGTTAATAGACTGTCAATGAACATTATGTCCTCCTTACTAATCAATATCTTGGAGTTGGAAAGAGGAGCAATATGAGCAGCAGAGGCAGTAGAATTGGATGCAATGGAGAAAAACAAAGACACTTTTGAAGAAGCAATCCATCATGTATTCAAAAGATAAATATATGTAGATTGTATTTGGTTATTTTTTTCATTTTGACAAGTAATCATTTGTAAACATCTATAAATTTATAATGCTATTATAAATTTGAAACTATGAGATTTCAAATAATGAGAGTTAGAAGATCATATGATACGTGTAATTTTTGAATTATGACAAATTCATAGTCAAATTAGGCTGTAATGTCACAAATTTGCACCACGGTGTATTTTACCATTTCATAATGTCCCTAACTTAGCTTAAGACACAAAATTCCATGTCACCTGTTCGTGCCTATTTATTCCCTTTTGCCATTACCAATTCGGAATCTTGGCCACACAGCCCGGTCGGCACAAGACATGTGCGCATCGCGGAGAGGTTCGTGTAGCATGCACTCATCTGTGAATCTGCAGACGTGCAGATTGCAGTTGGAGCATTATGAACTGCCAGCCTGAAATTGTAACACACCAATCCACCGCCCACCAAAGCCGAATTTCAAATTCCTTCATTATAATCTCCATTTTGACCTTCATTTGGTCACGCATTAACACACTTCTTCACGATCTGGACACTTTTCTTGAGCTCTCTATACAAACTTCTCATCTAAAGCTTGGCTCTCATTAACCATCCTTGCCTTCATCTTGTAGAGCTCGGTTTTGTTGTGATGAAGGGGAGTTGTCTACACTTCCATAGTGTGTCTTTGATTGCATATTGCATCTTTTATCTACTTCTATTTACATTAATGTTTATTTTTCTTTCTCCATACGGTCATCTATCACCATTATCGTGTCTACTCGACTGCTGAATATGTGGAAACAAAAAAGCAGGGATCTTTCTAAGGCAGGTCTCAAAACAGCCACCCCAAAATTTTCCTTTTTGCCATGTGTGCAAGTTTGTGGGGAAGAACAAAGTGGTATGGCAAAGTTCATCAACTCATATCCTCCTTAAGGTCATTCCTCTCTATTCTCATTTATAACTAATTGCTTTTATAGTATAATCGCAATTTTTATTATTTTGTTACTCTTTTACTTTCTATTTTGCTACGCTGGTTATTATCTCTCATTTTTCTTGGATTTTGTGTTGCTCTTCGTACTTTCTCCGTATGGGATGTATGTGCGCCATAATGGCGCCTTGGACCCGCATTGGTGTCTAGTACTTGTGGGTGCATCCTCAACTTGCACGTGCGTCTTGGGGAGTGAGCTCACGGAGTTCAGCATTTTGTCCTTGTATTGGCTCTTTTGGTTTCTCTAGTTAAAATATTATTTCAGATTGGTAGTTAGCAATTATTCCATTTCCTTTGCATCTAGCATCTTAATCGATTTAATCGTCTTAATATCTTTTAATTCATTCTTATTTAATATCCTAGTTCATCAAGTCGTCTTTATTACACTTAGTGTCATGATCCCCTAGCTCACTAGAGCACTAGTATAAGTGAGGTGGCGCAAGGAAAGGTCCATCCTTCGAGACTTTAATTGATCTTGAGGTTGATGAACTTTTTCCATCTCCACGTTTTGGTGAATCCAGCGTGAAGCTTATGTTTGTAAAGCTCTTCTGCATGTTTGGATGTTGTGAACTCCTATGACCTTCACGACCCAGACCACGTGGAGGACTATTGTGCGAAGATTTGTGAGATGTAGCGTTCCTCCTTATCAATACAATCCCGCTAGACCACGTCCTATATTTGTCGGGAATATGGATCCTAATAATACAAGTGCATCCCAATTCTTCACAAGACCAATACTAGGACTTAACACCTCTCTAAAGGCGGGGTCCCAGCATTCTACACTAACAAGTTCTCCTGAATCCCCTCCCGCAGTGGATCACGAATCAGTTCTAACTATCAGTTTGACAAGATTCAAAACCTTTAGGAGAATCTAAGGGATTTGAGAAGTGTTGTTGGTAATTTAAGAGAGTTAATATTCTCAGATAAGGAGGGCCTTGAAGTGCTCTTAGCATTGGGAAGGATAGAACACCATACTGCTCAACCCTGTAACCCTATGCTCAACACCATATTGCAAAATATGGTACAGTTGCAACAACAGTTGGCAAATTTATCAATTGCAAATAATCAGAGTTCTTTAACTCCTTACTATCAATGCAGTCCCTTGACCATGCAAGTGCTAAGCACACCACTACCACAGGGGGCTGAGCCCCTAAAGTTTGAAAGGTGTAGCAGTGATGGGGATCCACATCGATTCTTTCTTAACTCAGTGCAATGATTATCACAATCTGGAATATGTGTTGCTTAAGTTGTTCTCTTAGTCCCTTGAGTGAACCACTATGGAATGGTATAGTTCTCTTCCAGACTATTCTATCAACAACTTTGACCAACAGATGGATTCCTCACTCAATTTGAGGCTAACATAGGTAGCAAGGTCATTGTTGTGGACCTTGTTCATTGTAAACAAAAGCCGAATGAGAAGATAGATGATTTATTTCATGATACCAGTCCATCTCTACAAGAGTTCCTTGTGCCTTGCTTGATGGCGAGCTCCAAAGGATGTTCATTGGAAACTTATAGTCAGCATTAAGAGAGAAGCTTTCATTGAATAGATACCTTAATTTCACTTGACAAATTATCAGCATACCATGGCTCAGTTTGAGAACTCCTCAAATGCCTTTGGGAGGGCATCTTCCTCGGGAGTATCTCGGAAGAATAAGGTTGTAGCTTCCAAGGCCCTCTAAGAGAAATTAATTTTCAACAAAACCACAAAGGAGTACGACAGTTACTAGGTTGTCTAAAACCTATGCAAGCATTCTGCATAGGTTGCAGAAAGACAATTTGGTAACCCCTCCTAAGATCTGTCCTCTTCTAGATAATCATCCATACCCTTGATGGTATGATGGGTCAAAGTTTTGTCAGTAGCATTGTGCGCCTAGTCATGACACAGAGAATTGTGTGCTTCTTTGACACCTAGTCCAAGACCACATAAATAGCAGTGCCATTATGGTAAACGAAAGAAAATCAAAGGCTAATAAGTACATAGATAAGGCGGACAATGAATTGCAAATCTATATTGATCCGTTTATGCCGCATTCATCAAACTTTATCACGGCATCTTCATCATCTCATCCTTCATTAAGTGATAGTCCCTATATTAACATGGTGACCATCACTCTAATTTTGCCACCTACCTGAAGGGTGCTTGAGATGAGCATCACCTTTACCCCTCTAGACGAGCCATGTAGTAGAGAGCCTTCTTCCCTCTATGCCTCGGTGTTGATCAATGGTGTGTCCGTTAGGGGCATCTTGGTTGCCCATGCATGTCGGGTTGATGTTATCACTAGGGAGGTCCTCTTTGTTAACAGCCTAAACCGTGGGAAATATGACAAATGTGTCACCGCCATCATAATGCACAATGAGTTGTGCCTTCCCCCTTTGGCATCCACCACCTTGATGGTCCAGGTAGGACCCAAGGCAGTCTTTTCAATGTTTGTCCTGATCCTTGAGTTGGACCTCTTTCGAGTCAAATTAGACATCCCTTGGTTGACCTCTATAGGAGTCATCCCCTCAATCGTGCATAAATGTTTGACGTTTCCCCAAGAGGGTACCATTCACATGGTCCAAGATGTTGTATATTGTCCCTTGGTGTCCCGTGGGGGTTTTAGAATTGAGTGCGTCTTAGACACCTAGTCCAAGACCACATAAATAGTGGGGCCATCAAGGTAAACGAAAGAAAATCAAAGGCTAATAAGTTTGTGGATGAGGCAATCAATGAATTGCATATCTATACTAATCCATTTTTGCCGCATTTGTCAAACTTTATCACAGCATCTTCATCATCTCCTCCTTCATTAAGTGATAGTCCCTACGTTAACACAGTGACCATCACTTCAATTTGGTCACCTGCCCCAAGGGTGCTTGAGACGAGCATCACATTTACCCCTCTAGACAAGTCATATAGCAAAGAACCTTCTCCCCTCTATGTCCCGATGTTGATCAATGGTGTGTCCTTTAGGGGTGTCTTGGTTGACCTTGCATGTCGAGTTGATGTTATCACTAAGGAGGTCCTCTTCATTAACGACCTAAACCATGGGAAATATGACAAATGCACAGCCACCATCAGAACACACGATAGGTTGTCCCTTCCCCCTTTGGGATCCACCACCTTGATGGTTCAGGTAGGACCCAAGGCGGTCTTTTCAACAGTTGTCATGATCCCTGAGTCGGACCTCTTCCGAGTCAAATTAGGCATCCCTTGGTTGACCTCTATGGGAGTTGTTCCCTCTATCGTGCATAAATGTTTGACATTTCCCCACAAGGGTGCCATTCACATGGTCCAAGATGTTGGTTATCATCCCTTGGTGTCCTGTGGGGGCTTCCCTCTAGATCACTTATGGCCTACTCGAGTAGGGCCCTTGCGTCCCCGACAAGACATAACATCCCTTGCCTATCAAAAGTACAAAACCGGGGAGATGAACTTGAAATCTGTAGCACCTATCCCCACCCCTCATGCTTAGCCATGTCATTTTGATTCAATATTATCTACAATATGATGGTGTGCACTTGTTAACTATCATTTCATACTACTTTATGTGATTATTAAACAGACATTATCTTTCTTACCTCAAATGACAAGAGTGGCATGTCCCTTCTTCCCGAAAGCGAATCCCAACACTATTAACTAGAGAAGTGTTTTTAACACTGCTGATATATGTTAGCTAATAAATATTCAAATATAAAGAATATGATATGACAAAATTAAATTTTTAAACCTTTGCGCGAAAAGTGGTCCATATGCCCTAAATTGTGCAAAATATTTACAGGTTCCCTTCCTCATTTTGGGTATGATATGATATGATTTTATTGCTATGTGCATTGGAGCCATCTAATTCAAGAATGAAAAACCTTGGTCAAAATCTTGTGAGGTTAGGACAAAACCCCTTTTCTTCGTAATTCCTTGCAAGGCTTGCAACCATTCCAATGATCATTTGGCATTTCAGGATACCTGGTGCAATGCATTGAATAGTAAATCATCTAGGGCAAACTTAGAGACCAAATATCACTGGTCTATGAAAAAAGTGTCCCTGGTAGATTTAAATACTTCCAATTGTTGTTTGACAGAAGCAACACACCCCCTACAAACCTAGACGAAACCCTAACAAGCTTCTATCAATTGTCCTCAAAGGGATCTTTGGGGGCAAATTGGAGTTGGGCACTACTGGTGCTACCGCCAATGGGGGACAACAACACAAGTCGGTGATTACAGAAAGTGAATTTGAACATCATAATAGAGTTGGAGAATCGCACATAGCCCATATATGATCTTTAAGGAATTGGCACTAACAAACCAGCTATTAATAATCAATAGATTTCAATCTTAAGTAATCAATGGTAACAAATAAGCTACCAGTTAGCACTAAGAAATGCCCTTATGTATTTACTTAAAACAGAATTTACCTGCCAAGGTGTGTAGATTAAAGCACAGATCGCCGGGGTTGATTGAGACATGAACATTAGATTTGCAATCTATTGATTTTTTTAGTTTGTGAGTGTAATTTGTTCACATCTTACAACGAAATTTTGAGAGTTACTTTGTCTTCTCATAAGTTATATTTTAGTGGTATCAAAGCCACCTTTTCTGTCAGCCTGTAGGGGAGGGTTTCTAATGGAAATTCATGCAAGGGAGCAACAACGTAATCATATACCAACAAAGAGGAAATAAAAAAGGAAAGGATCCACAGGTGACAGAAATTAAGTAAACACATAGAAGGTTATTAGATATAAAATTACGGAGGTAGCTAAGGAATTTCATGGATCACAACAACATTTGGGGAAGATCACAAGATTGACACATGTGACGGATCCAATAGTTGTACAGCCCGAACATGGTTGCAAAAGGTGTGTACCTACTTCTTATTGAACCCCAAGTATGAGGAAGAAGCACTCAAATTTGCAATCCTTCACTTAGAGGGTGTGACCCATGAACTAAAAGAGTTTAGCCAGAAATTGATTGAAACGCTTGACACGAAGGATCTAAAGATTATTTCAGGGAGTTAGCTTAGTTCAGACAATAGGGTACAATCTAGCATTATGTGGCAGAGTTTTTGAGGCTCTCATTGATGGTCCTAGATGTAATGGAAAGAAGGCTCATAGTGTTACTCACAGAGGATCTAACCAAACCACTTGGGTTTGGTAACAACGATTGATTTGAGTTTCCTACAAAAGGTCATTATGACAACTTTGAATTTGGAGTATTTAATGAATAAGAACAAATTCTCCTACAAGGATGTTCCACTGAGTAAGCATAAAAAAGTCTTTTCATAAAGGTCTCCCACAACCTAAGCCACACTACCTCCAAAATAAATTTAGTTGAAGAACCCAAGAACAAACTTCTAGGGAAAGAATTATGATTTTCTTGTATATACCCATGGGAGCTAAGACATAGATGCTTGGGGGAAGGATAAATACACTACATAGAGGTGGTTTCTAATGAGTATTTAGAGGTGGAAGAACCCAAACCCAAGAGTATAGTTGATGAAGCAAGATATAAGAGCAAGGAGGGAGAACAGTGCTCCATAGACACACTTGCCATGCTTTCAAGAGCTCTCAAGTATCATCCTTTTTGAGTTAGAGTCTTACAAGAACACAAACAGATAGTATAGATTGATAGTGGGCAACGCACAACTTCATTGAATAGGGTTTGGTGACTAGAACGGGTTTAAAAGTGAAATGATTTTTAAGAATTCAAGGTTATAGTGGCTGATGGGTTTACCATTCCATGCAACAAAAAGATTCAGCATCTTAAGATGTCTCTAGAGAGACATATAGTGAAGGGTGACTTTGTGGTTGGCATTCGTAGGAAGAATTTGATTTTGGGTGTGCAATGGTTACATTCAATTGGTGAGTTCACAAGACCGCCAAACTATGAAGTTGGTATTCAATCCAAAGGGAAGGAAGCAGTTCTTCAAGTCTATCCAATGGAGCTCCTAGGATTGTTTCAGCAAAAACAATGGAGAAGGCTTTTCATCAAGTATCTTGGGCAGTAGATTGCTTGATCACAAATACAAGTTCATCTATGAACAGGAAAACTCTTCATGTCCACATCCAATCCATCATGGATAAGCATAGCAGGGTGTTCAACGATATTCATTTAGGGTTGCTACCAAATAGAGGTTTTCAAAATGTGATTGAGATGGAGGAAGGAGCGAAACTAGTCATCACTAACCTTGTCGTCATCCTTGGAGGCACAAGGAAGAGATTATGAAGGCAATCAAGGAATTGTTAAATATGGTACACATATGGCCTAGCTTTAGGCCATTTCTTTCTTCCATGGTGTTGGTCGAGAAGAAAGATTGTGCTACGAGGATGGTGCATTGATTATAGAGCCCTCAACAGGAAGCATTGATTGTGCTTTGATTATGGTGCATTGATCATCCATTTGGGTTGACTAATGCAACTGCCACTTTTCAGTCTTGCATGAATCGCATATTTATTAAGCAATTGAGAAAAATTGTACAAGTCTTTTTTGATGACCACTTGATTTATAACGAAGCATGGGAAGATCATTTGAGGCACATAGATGAGATGCTTGGTAAGTAAAATTTAAGATATATTTCACTTTGCATAGTACTACTGAAGAAGAGCAAATTTCATTTCTTAAGGTTGAAATTAAAAAGTCGTACACTCACTAGATTATAAGGCTATGACCAGTTATTAGTTATTAAAATATTACAAACAATTTCTGTAAAGGAATGAATTTAGGCTGTGAATTGTCCATTTAACCTCAGTTTGATTCCAAATTTTAGCAACTTCCGCACAAACATGAAATCTTTTGGGCTTTTTACTGGTTTTGAGGCCATCCACAAATTCATGGAAGAGCATTGTCGGCTATTTTAACTCCCTTTTGGTCACAGCTTTTCCTTCTCTCTTGATACGATTAACCAGTTCTTTACTCTAAAAAACGTCTTAGCATTCTATTCCCTCACAGCATGTAGAGCTGTTAAAGTTTTAGTCTTTTCTGTTTTATTAATACAGTTGGTCTTTTTCTTTAGTTGCAGCCTCCTTGGAATTAAGATTAGTTCAAAAACCTTTTTTAGAATGACCGCAATGTTTGTCTTTGGTTTCCGCTGGTCTTTAATCCTTCTTAGCAATCTCACTTCACTGAATGCAGGGGCAGTTGTGTTTGCCCAGCAAGTTTCAAATTGGCTTATTCATTTATTTTTCCTCCCTGTGTGGAAGCAAACTTCATCCTTTTTATCTGAATTTGGTTTCAGATGCTCTTTCTTTTCTTTTAGTTGTCATAGCAACTTTCCAGTAACATCCTTGAATCTGCTGTTGGCCACACCCTCTCAGCTCTGCTAGTGCATCTCAGGCCTGAGTTTGTTCATCAATTCTGGTGCTGGCTCTCCCTCTAGCTGTGCCCCTCCTAATGGATTTGTTGCTGATAATTTGAACTGTGAGGGAGATGTTTGAGTTTCTACTTCACAAGAACTATTGGTTGCTTGGTCGTACAATAGTAATCAGTCCTAAGTAGCCGATCCTGGCTCTGGTTCGGATTCGGGTTCGGGTTTGGGTTCAAGATTTGGCAAAAAAAATTTGGGCTGGATCCTGGTTCCGCAGTTATACATATAGACATTTTTTAAAAATATATATTTTTAATAAATTTATATATGTATGTATATTCATAGATTCCATACACTTAACATGTCAATGCTCATTCATCATTAGTTCAAAACTTCAAAGTTGAAACATATAATGATAATAATAAGAAGTTAGAAGTGTGATTCTCCTATGACATAGTGATAAAATCATAAATCCATAATTGTCAGTATATGATTATATCATATTCATACTTTGTAAAAGTCTCAAATTGTCATTACATGCTGAAAATTTAAATCACAAGCATAAAAGGGTCAAATTAGGGTTTAGAAGAGTCAAATTAGGTTTAGTTTGACTTTATTTATTAAAAAAATAAAAGTCAATGTGGACCTGTTTTTGGACGCCCAGATTTTGGATTCTGGCGGATCCCTCTGGATTCCTGTGGATCCTCCCGGATTCCTCTTGGATTCCGCCAGGGTTCCGGAATGGAATCCTGAGGAATCCACAGGGAACCCGGATTCCATTCCGGAACCCTGGCGGAATCCAAGAGGAATCCGGGGGGAACCAGGATCCGGATCGTACCGTAACCATGATCCGGGCCTCAACAGAGGAATCCAGTAACTTAGGTAATCACCAAATTGATCAGTGTGGGCTCACTACAAATGATCACAAGATGAATCTTGAAGGATCAAGCATGGACAGATTACTATTTCGTCCTTCAGCAGAAAATAAAGGAAAGCTATGGATCCTCATCTTCGCAAAAAAGCTCAAAATGGCATAATTGGCCCTCAAAATAGGTCATATTTGGAAAACTTTAATTCTAAAGCCATAATTGTTTTCCATAATCAAAGTCCGTCTTCAAAATAGGAACAATGTGGATTGTGAAAACTGCTCACTCTTTCTCATAGTGATTAATAGTATCAAAATTATCAACCTTCATTTCAGAATATTAGCAACAAGTTGGTGGAAGGAACACATAAGCTGGGGGTCACCTTTGATATCTTCATGACCATCAATGTGAACACAAATGAGCTAGAAGTCATTTGTGAGCATATACTCTTCTTTTCAAAAATACACACACCATCCAGCAAAAGCTTCAATATTAGTAATCATCTGAGTCTCCTTTTGGCTTTGTGTTTTATGTTGGTTTTTTCTCTTGATTGTAGTAATCATGCAATAAATATCAATTAATAATATTTTTATGATCTAAATAAAGTATTAAATCTTTAAAAAAATGTTAAAGTAATAATTATTTTATTTTATTTTGCTATGTAATCGGTTCATCCCTGTTGCCTACCTGGTTCAGGGACAATCTGCTCCAGATCCCAATCCTGACCAGCTGCAGATGTGGGTGTGGCCATAGTTCATTATATCGCATGTGGGTTCATCCTGGACAAACTCAGGAGAACCCAAACTGAATGTAATGGTGATTGATGTATTCTGCAACGAATCTGTCCTTTTTTATTTTAGTGTTAGATTCTGCAAGGGATGTCACTTGTATGTAACTAGAATTCAGTATTTTTGAAATTTTGTAACCTTATCATGGAGCTACAGGGCAGTTTCTCTGGACAAAAACCCGCAGAAATTAATTGCTTGGCATAAATATAATCATGATAGCATAAGCAAAATATAAGTGTAACAGCCAAATAAACTTGTGTCGTGAATAATGGAACACTCTTTTATATTTAAAACCTTTAACCTACAATCACACAAGTAGTGGATTTTTTCATTAATTTTTCGTTCACCTAAATACCTAGTCGCTGCTTAAGACACATATCTACACACACAATCGCCATTTTTTGTTGGGAAGAAGCCTTGGTCATTGCCTGCTCATGTGTACCAACGGTATTTTTGGTCTTTTTGAGTGTTTTATTCGACTTTTCACCAATGATGTATACAATTTTAACATGTACATGGAAACTATTTGTACATTATATTATGATATAATGTTAATTAATTTGTCGAAGTAATAATATTTATTAATATTAGTTTACCTTTATTGATAATTTATTATTGTATTATATGTTAATTATATGGTTCATAGAATGGACTTATGTCAAAAAAAAAGTCAAACTACGGCTGAAAATTAGGAATTTGTTATAAAAAGAACTTATTGTCAAGTACAATTTGCTACAAATCAAAACTGCATTATCCAGTTTACCAAATTTTCTATATGACTGATTTTTGTTGGTAAAAAGCACTTACCGTACAAAGTAAAGCAAGAGTTTCTTTCCAAAATCTCAAAGGCCTGCTGTTCACAAGACCAATTAGATCATTATTGACCATTGCAGAAACCACCTGCAATAATAGTGTTAAATCAGAAAATGTTCCATAGAAAGCAATATATCTCAGATAACCAGTGCCAGTTAGCCTTATTAAATCCAGATAACAGAAGATGGTATTGTGGCAAAAGGCAGTACCGTTGAATACAAGAAAAAGGGTAAAACATTAAACATTAAAAAAGTTTATGACAATGCAAATGCCATGTAATTAGTCTAGAAAAAGACCTTAAGATAGGAACAATTTGATTTTTGTAAATATTCATCACGAGTTTTCTCCCATAAAGAATTCCCCCCAACATGAGCAATGAGAAGTGCATCTGTCATCCTGTTTGCTGACAGGCACTGCATGACAGCTCCCTTATAATCACCAACAACTAGAGAACTTTGAATGGCTTCATCACATTCTGAGTATTCAGTTGAATCATTAGTAGGTTCATGTTGCAACTCTTCTCCATTGTCTAGAGTATCATTCCCAACAACAAAATCATTGTTCGTGAGAGGAAGTGATGAATCTTCTCTTGGACTCTGCAAATTATCAAAAAAATCCTCATCATTGTCTCTGAGGGATGTGACATCTTGTCCACCTTTTGACTGAACTGATGGATCTAACTGTGTTGTATCACCAAAAGTAACATTGTTGATTATTTCACTGCTAATATCATCAATGTTGGCAGATTGTGCTTCCTGTAAGTCTCGATTCTCTGTCGACTTCCCTTGAAATCCAAGGTGCTCAAGTAGCTTTGTCCTAGCATTTCCTTCATCTTCAAACATGACTTTTAGAAAGTTCCATGTTTCCCTCTCTTCTTCCGAACTAGATCAATGCAGAAAACAAAATTTTCAAGATGAGACAATACAGATGGATGTAAATTGTTATTTATCCCATTCAACAAGTATCCACAAATAACGAACCGTGAATCCTGAGACTTTTTATCGCACAAGGCTCGCAATGATGATTTTTCACCATCGGCTATTGCAGCTTCAAACTCCGTGGAACGAAGCACCAGACTGTCCTCGGTAACGAGATTGTGTATATATACCTATGAAAATAGCACAAAAATAAAGACCATATATCATCTTATGACATGAACCAAAAAATAAATTCTACTGTACCTCAGAAGAGCCAACAGCACTCTGCAAGTTTGTACTGGGCCGAAATGAAGCAAGCTTTCCTCCAAAACCAAAACTGACTCCAACTGGTCTCTTCAACCACTTAGGAGCCTTCAAGAGTGCACCTGAAAAGGACAGAAGAAACAATAGACATCATGTATTTGCATATTGAATCCCAAATTTATTGAGAAAATCTTACGAGTGAGATTTCCACTTCTTGACTAAGTTGTGTATGGTTATCAAATAAAGCAGCACCTTTATTTTTGAAAGCAAAGCACTATACTTGGGTTATTCAAAGAGAAACAGTAGACAATACATCATAAGCATATCAAACCAGTAGAGCATCAAAAGCTACAGTGGTCATGCACAAATCTCATAAACAATCTGCATCAATTAAGATCAACAAATTTTAAATTCAACAATGAAAAAAACCTACATAGCTTCCTAGTACTTTACTTCTGATTATTTTTATTAACACAGAAGGTTAATGAAATGACAAAATGTGTAGATTGGGCATGCACTATTGGGCTCTAATGACCCCTTATTGTGTGATTCAACAATGCAGACGATTGGTAATATGTCATCATATGTAATGATATATGTTCAGGTTGAGAGCATTGTTTGATGTCAATTCCAACAACTGAGGCTCTCCATTTTCATAATGGCGAGGACAATAAGATGCAGTTAAACCATGGAAGTCCTGCATATATTTTGATGAAAAAACAAGCCTGTGCTTTCATCACTTGCACAATGAAAAATGGCATGCATAGATATTACAAAAAAGATAAGAGAGAATAAGAATCAATGATGGATATGATGGATAATTGAATAAAGCTTGTTGTCTCCAAGAAGACTAATACCGCATATATATGGTGTCATTCCACAGCTTGACCAGAACAATGCTAATTCTTTAATTTATAATATTCTTAACAATAACCCCGTGTTACTTCAGTTCTGCCTTGGATTATGACAAGATGATGCTAGTTCTTTAGTAATGAGGATACCATTTAAGCTAGTTGCAAAATTGCAATGGTTGAAAACAACAAAATTGTTAGAGAGACAAAGAATCTTGTAAGACTGCCCATCATCGAATAGGCTCTGCTACACTTAAAACTGTGAATGCATGCTTGTCTAGCAAGTCAAATTGTCCAAAGTACTTCTGCAGGAACCAACTCGACTGTTTTCTGGATATTGTATACATCGTATTCACTGAGCACACATCTCGCACCCTCCTATAACCACAATTTCCAGGGAATTTCACATGGTAATTTGGAAGTAAACAGAGACACTCTTATATAAAAGAGTGTAAATTCTTATCCCCGGAGTCATTCTACCAAAAAGAATAAAACTATAAAAAATAAATATATGTTTTTGAGCTAATGAATTACACCAAAACATTACCTGATGAGCCTCGACCAAACACAGCATCCTGGGAATCCATTTGACTGCAGGACTGAAAATCAATGCACATCAAAAGAGACAAACCCACATTAATTACGAAGATGTTCCTTATGAAGAAAAAGGAACACAGCTAACTCAGCAAGTAAAAAAAATAGTAGCATCCGGCATGTAAGTCTAGTTAGTTTAACCTAGAGATAAGCTTCTCAAGAAATGCCCGCAATGTACAGAAATAATTCTAAAAGATCTATATCCTGTACTTCTAAGAGATGATTTTAAACACACACTTTTGATCCAAGATCGATAATGAGTGTATGGCTATGTTAAGCTTGTCATCTTTGACAATCAGACAAAATAATTTATAAACAATAATAACAGTCAATACAATCAAACAAAAATCAGCCATAATAATACAGTATTTAAAAGAAGAGTGCTTGAAAATTTGAAATAAATGACATTCTCTTCAAAAAAAACCATGAAGGATAAATGACACGATGACATGACATTTCAAACTCGATAATCCCAATTCTCAAATGACTTGTCACATTTACAAAAACACTATATGACTGTTACTGTTATATTTAAATATTTGTATCACCTCAAATCACTAACTATATCATGATCCACAATGAACATTACATCCTAACACTCCCAATAATGTTGTCAATGGATCAATCCACTTTCAAGGCTTAATCATGGTTTGGCTAAGTATCTGGAATTTGCAAGATGCGCATCAACCTAAATAGATATCTGGAATTATATAGTATCACCAGGCTTTCCTTACATTGCTGCAATTCATGAAGAGTATATCAAGCATCTGCAATCAACTCTCTGTGTTACTGTTGCTCCTATTTTTATAGAAATATTCCAATGGCGTAGCTCATTAAAACCTCCCATCCAGCTAATACAAAGTTATTAGTAGGAATTCAAATGCATCTGCCATTTGCTTGCCAATACAGGAATTAAGAAAACAAGCTCAACTCCTTAAGAGACCATGATAGGTCCAATTAATTCTCAAATATGGAGTTTTAGCCACTCAACCAATCAAATCATTAAGAAATATTTACTGGATGACCATGTGAATGAACCATAACCAAATACAGAGTAAGAGAATGTCATTTGTATGATCAAATTTCAAATTCAGACCAGTCAATCAAAAGGGTAAATACCTTGGATATTAAAACATCAGATGACTCAAAGCACATACACACTGATCATGAATCAACACAATCAGAAGACAAAAAATCTATAATCTCTAAGTCTTAAAAACATCCAAAATTAGGTAAGGTTAACCTGCAAAACCCATTTGTTTGCACAAACCTATATACCATTTCAAAAAAATTGTACAGTCTGATTATTTTACAGAAACAAAGTACCCCAGTCTCACTGTTGCGGTCAATCCAGACTCACATATCAACTAAAGATTGTATCCTGTGCATGCCATAAACTTCAATTTTGAACCGGATAATTTTTCACTCACAATACATTTAACTCTTTGTTTGTTAATGGACACTTTATAACTGTAACCAGTTACAGGTGAGAAAATGTTTAATACATTTATTAACATTCAATTCATAATTTGCATTTCCCCCTTGATCATAGTTAGTTAGGATTTCCCCAACTCTAATTGTACATTAAGATATATGTTTAAAGAGGTCATGTTTGCAAATCCTAATTCATCACTCAACCTCATGTTGCATCAGTAAGAATGGCTCGAAACATTAATTGAATCTTCTTACATAAATCTATCCTGAAAACTTGCAAATAACTCACTTCTCGATTCAAATTTCACTTGCTCATGTTCATTTGCAAATGAATAATCAGTGATCGCATAATGATTGCTTAAACTTATCCGACTCAATATTTTCAATTCAAATACAACTGAACAAACTTTCCACATGACAAGCAAATGACAACTACTACTACTCAAATACAATTCAACCTTTACATTTTTTATTTTGATCATAAGACTCGAATATAACTAAGAACAACTAAACAGTAAAATAACCAAGTTTTCAAATGACAACTACTGTTCAGATGCAACTCAAGCTTCATACTTTTTATATTTTAATTTAAGACTCAGAAGTCAAATATAACTAGAAACAACTAAAGACAACTACTACTACTCAAATACAATTCAACCTTACATTTTTTATTTTGATCATAAGACTCGAATATAACTAAGAACAACTAAACAGTAAAAGAACCAAGTTTTCATATGACAACTACTATTCAGATGCAACTCAACCTTCTTACTTTTTAGATTTTAATTTAAGACTCAGAAGTCAAATATAACTAGAAACAACTAAAGACTCCAATCTAATCAGCAGGGGTGATTTCAAGTTTTACTTTAAAAGACATCAAAAAAGGGCCAATATATGTTCTAATGATGTATAGGACAGACTAGCTAGACAATAGTAGGAAAAATAAAGTGAACCCCTTAAACCTATCCAAATTTTCTTGGTCAACACGACCGCATAGCTACAAAGGAAACAAGCAACATACATGTATCCCTATGGTCTAGGCCGCGAGCAAAGTGAACTAAATAGCCCTCTATGCAGAAGAGTGATTTCAACTAAAGACTCCAATCTAATCAGCAGGGGTGATTTCAAGTTTTACTTTCAAAAACATCAAAAAAAGGCCAATATATGTTCTAATGATGTATAGGACAGACTAGCTAGACAATACTAGGAAAAATGAAGTGAACCCCTAAAACCTATCCAAATTTTCTTGGTCAACAAGACCGCACAGCTACAAAGGAAACAAGCAACGTACATGTATCCCTATGGTCTAGGCCGCGAGCAAAGTGAACTAAATGGCCCTCTCTGCAGAAGAGTAGCCAATAAAATGATTAACATATAAGAAATTGGGTGCTTGGAGTACAATTCGTGAGAAATGGCATTTTCTTGTGGACCCATCTCTATTATGTATGTGTAACAGTAGAATCCAAAGAACAATTGACCCATACATCAAATGGAACCAGTAATAAGAAGGTAAAGAAACTTGCAGTCATATAAGTCTTCCACTGCCTACTTGACAGAGATAGTTGTCTGAGGATGAACTTCTTGGTGATGAAGTTGGATGACTGGCTGAAGGACAGAGGAGGTGGAATGAATGAAGTTCATGACATCCTTGTTGTTGATGACCGAGGGTGGTCAGATGTATGGTTTGAGTGATGAGTGGTATGAAGGTTTTGCAGATCTTGTGCTTGGGTCTGTTAGTGGATTTAGTAGCTGGTCTGTTTCTGAGCAGAAATCGTGGAGATCAGCTCAGAGAAGGCAAGATGTGCTAGTGTGGAAGTTGTGGTTTTTAACTTTGAGGATGTGGAGACCGATGGTTAAGATGAGGTGGTGGATTTCTGATTTTCTTCTGGAGTCTAAGTGTGAGACACACTTCTTTTGTTTACCCCAGGTGTCTGATGCAGGGGCATCTGAGGTTCTTGGCAAATCTGTTGCAGCCAGATTTTTGGTTGCTTTGGTGCTCGATAGCTTTGTAGAGAATGCTCAGTAATCTGGTCGATAACTACCTTGGAGTTCTTTGTTGGAGTACTCGGGTACCTGTTGGCTCGGTTACTTGGTGGCTTGGTCTCGTTGGCTGGTTGCTCGGTGGTCTTACCGAGTTGTGTTTGTGTTGCTTGTTCGGTGGTGTTACCGAATGGTGTTTTCTCTATTGGCTCGGTTGTTTCACCGAGTGGGGTTTGGTTGGCTCGGTGGCTTCACCAACTGGTTGTTGTTAGTTTGGTTTTGTCTCGCCGAGTGGGTTGCTATGTTGTTGGATCTGCTGGCCGACTTGTGCATTTAATTTGGGTCACGGCATTTATGTTGGATATCTCTTTGGGGATTGTGTGGACCTAAATATGGATTGGTTCATTATCCTATGTGGATTTAATGATTGTTGCAAGCCCACTAAGGTAGAACACGTTGGGTGTTGTGTTCTTGATGCTAACTTGTGGCTGAATTGTATAAATAAAGAGGGTTGGGTAGTGTGTTAGGGTAAGTACAGCGGAGAGAAGAGGAGCTGGAAGAGATTTTGTGAAGATCTACGGATCTAAGATAACTGGAAGGAAGCTTGAAAAGCTAGTAGCGTGTTGACTTGGGAGGCAAGAAGATTGCTTGGTGGCTTGCGAGCACAAATTTAGATTTTGTCTTGGTGTTCCTACCAGGTTGTTGTGTGTCACAGATTTGGACAAGTTTGGAAGGTGGAGATGAAGCTTGAAGAGAAGTTGTGTAATTGGCAGAAGGTACATGGTGTAGTGCTTGCAAAAGATCTCGGTGTTAGATCTTAGTGTGATTTCATTGTGTTTGGCCGTAACCGGGAAGGCATTACAGTCCGGCATGTTGCATGTAATTGAAATTTTGATAATTAATGAGTTGATATAAGTCGTTATATCTGTTGTTGTTAAGTTTTCGTTGTTCTTGTTGTTGGCTGCAAGTTTGGATAGTCCTTTATTGGATCCTTCGAGCTTGACGGAAGCACAGCATGACAAAGTGTGGGTGGAAACAGTTAGAGATGATTCATAAGCACTTAATCACTAGTAGTATCAAGGTCAAAGTCTCAATGCCTTATGAAATTCTATTAGCGGAAGCCGACATTTTCCCATTGGAGGTTGCAGCGATAACTTGGTTAACAAGTTATTTAAAGAAACTTGAAAACATGGATAACAAACGATGGCCCAAAATTTCGATGAAAGAAGGTTTGGCTCATAGGAAGAAGACTTGGATGAAACAAAACATACAGTTGTTGAGCACGTGGAGCATCAAACTACAATATTGTCCGAATACCAATGTAGAAATAAAGAAGTTTGTCATGTGTAAATTCCAGACTGTCGTGTGGTCTAATAACATGGGTCGGAAAAGGACACATTATATAGAAGTGTTCAACCCCTCTCGTGAGCATGGGGATAAGCCCTACCTAGGGGCAGCTAAAGGTAAGCCTAGGGTGTTGGTGGCCCAGCTGAGAACGGGCTCGCATCATCTTAGATGCGCGACAAGTAGATGGAAAAGACCCCAAGAGGAGTGGCAGGAAAGGATTTGCAGGTTCTACGACAAAGGTGTGATTGAGACCGAATGGCACTTTCTCTTTGAGTGTACGGCTAATGAGGACATACGGGCTCAGTACGAGATCATCCTGAAGGCTGGCAGCATGTACAGTTTATTTGAGGAGTATAAGATTCAAGCAAACTGCTAGTTTGATTGTCAAGATTCGCAGCAAGAGATCGGATATGGAAAAGACTATGGAGTTAGTTTAGGGCTGTGATTTGTGGTCCCTTAGACCGATGGTCTCGTGGACATCATTAAAAATCTTTATTCATTCCTTCATTAGAGATTTTACAAAATAATATTTCTTTTTTTATTTATTTACTTTATATTTTAATTCTATTATTATTATTTATAATTAAATCTTATTTCGGAAAGGGGACATCACAGTACACAAAACAATTCCTTAAAAATATCTGCCCAAAGTAGTACTAACATTATGATACGGGAGATAGCCAATGAAACACTTCTATGTGAGCGGAAAAGGAAAGGGTGGCCAAGTAAGTAGTGATTGGAAAGCCTTATTGCAACAAAGTTCATCTGCAAAATAGTGGGTCGTGAAACCATTGTGAGGGTTGCCATTTGCTATCACTTCAAGGTTTTTCATTCACATTGTGATGGCCCCTATTAAGGCACAACTGAGATGATTCTTTCATCTTCGCGATGAGGAGAAAACAAAATATTTTAATTTTTATCAAGTAGAAATAGTTTGAAAATTCCAGGGCATATATTCCCACCTTTTTTTAAGCAAACTTCGCTGTGTCAAATGCTTAACATCACAAGGTAAAGAAAAATGTACAGGAAGCGCATGGCAAAAATTCTCAGTTGAGCTGTACGTAATTAGCATACCTGACTACCATGTTCGGAAATAACGCTGCAAGTCTCTGATCTGAGAAGTTGCTGTCGACAAGAACCTGTGATGGCAGAGATACTGTTGTGGTTTGGCAACAGGCACATCATATTTAAACCTCACCCAGTGTATTCCTAGGCAGTTCCCAGCTCGCTGGCTGTGCAAAACGTTTCGAGGCGGTGGATGTCTGGACGGTACCTTGTGCATCCACGACTTCTTATCCTCGCATTTGTTAAACGGAGAGTTGCATTTATAAGTGTATTTATTGTAAGTGCAGATCTACATTTTCCATTTTTACAAACCTCTTGGCTTTTTTTTCAGAACCCCAGTTTTTTTAATGGTGTGATGTATCTATATATTTACATATATAATAACTTATAGCCAAAGGTTTGATTGTTTTGTCTTGACTTAATGACATATTAAGAGAAGAGCGCTAAACTTCATTTGAACATTCTTTCTCACCGTTTTTTATTTGCACAAGGTCACATTGTCATGCATCTTTTTGAACCCAACCTTAAGTTGTATTAATTGTTTTGAACTTGCCATGACTGTAAACGACAGGTGGCCAAATAATTTAAATTTAAGAGGCCAATTGGCAAGGCAGCGTACAATCCAGATGGGCGGCTAATATCACATGCTAATATAATAAAAATGCTTGGAGAGAGCATTGGGAAATCATTCTCTGCAGAGAGGACACCGAGTTACCTGGCCTGCTTCACCAAAACATGTCACCCAAGCAGTCTATTAAGGGAAGTTCGGCAAAATTTAGTTCTCATGATTTCAACATGTCAACTTGTTTTTCCCGGCGCTGTAATGTATTTTCCCGCGCTCACATAGATTTTATGTTTGTGGGCATGTCTCTAGCCGTTTTTTTTTTAAGCATGAGACATGAGGAAAGTCTGGTGGGGGGTCTCCCACCTAAAAATTGTCTATCAGCTAATTATCAATATTGGCCAAGTGTAATCTAAATTCAATGGTGTTGTAGATACAAATGAAAGGGCCAACAAAAATCCGCAAGAAAGGCTCACCATAGAAAGACACTTTGGGGGTGAGATGTTACAGGTGAGAGATGCATGCGACACTTCATGGAAGAAAATAATCTCAATATTAAATTGCCCTTGCAACACAAACATCATCTTGTTAAAGGAGTTCTGTAGATTCAACCATTTATAGAAAAACAAAATGCTAATAAGACTGAATTAACCAAGAACCTAGGTTTGTGAAGATAGAAAGCAAGCTTGAAGACATTTTCTAGATTAAGAGATACAAAAACATATTCTTCTTAGACAATGCAAATAGGAATCGTATCTGTTGAAACATGATAACTTATACCCCATCAATTCACTCAATTATCTACCCTTAACCTGGGACCACAAACCTCTGAAATATAAACAGAGTGAGCAAAATGAAAGTATTGAAGAGATATATCTTCAAAGAATATTTAAAGCTTTGATTCTCCAAAACATAAATAAAGGTTACAATTGAGTAACATATTTAGATTGAAAGACAGACTGAAACGAAGCCCTAAGTATTTTACCTTTCTAGAAAAAAATATAATATGAGAAGAACATTTTTGGAGATATTAAAAAGTTTTACTAAGGTAAATCACTAACTGTTAGATCTTGCAGAAGTGGCCAAGAAAATCTGTCTTTGAAATTTAACACGAGGCAGGAATAATCATCACATCAGAGCGAAACAGTTCAAAAATTGATAATTGGTGTAAGGCACAGCTATCATCAACAAGAATCTTCTATTAACTATAGTAGTAGACTTGACTAATTCAGAGAATCAGTGAATAGTCTGAAACTGACAAAACTGTCACATACAACCTCGTGAATGCTATAATAAAAAATTCTGCATATCAACATGTCAAAACCTCTTGACCAACAGGTATCAAAGTACAATGTCAAAGCATACAATGTAGACAATATTTTAGAAGACCACTGAGTAGAGTACTCTATGATATTAGACTTAGAAGGATATAAGTGTGATGAAAAGTCTGAAATTCACCACTAAAGCCTCCATGTAGCCTCACTAAGTCACTCCAAATGAACTTCTAAAATGCCACATGTGAAACACTATAGCATAAAGTTTTCATAAATGCACACCCAATAATAGTTTTGTTTTACAAATTATAAATTTCCCAACATTCAAAAAGAGCTACAATCATTTTGTATCCATTCACTCTACTTTATTCACATTATTCCTTGGAAGACTTCTCATTTGCAACTTGGAAAAAAAGCCCATATACTTTGTCTTTTCAAACAATACTCTGACCCACCAAAATAGCTGACTAGATCTCACAAAACTATTCATCAAGATTTGCAAAAGCGCATCTTGAACCATTTAAGGTAATTTGAACAGGTAAAATATAAATTGAATAATTACCATCAATTATCTTTAAACAAATTATTTTATGGTCATCACTGATGCTAACTTAAACACTGAAACACTAAATGGGAAACTTATTTCATGCTAAACATCAGTCAATTTCTTTGGATGTAGCCTTTCCACAAAACAAACTTTATTGAAATGAATCATCTCACCTCAATATCGTAAATATCAATTGTTCCATTAAAAGAGGATGCTGAAAATAGTCCAGGTATCCTTGGTGACCACTGAACATCAAAGTTCCAACTGGGCCCAGCTGGTAATTGGCAAACAATCTGCAGCTCATAAAAGTAAAATACATTTGCATTGATGCCTTTAAAGATCTAACTTAATAGACTAAAAGTTTTAAAACACAATACTGAACCTAACAAAAGAACATACTCAAATAATTCAAACTTTACAAAATATTCATAGGAACAAGTACATATAGCATACCTCACCAGATACAGTGTCCCAGCAGAGAGTAAGGGAATCTTTGGCACAAGTTAGCAAAAAGGAAGTGTCGCTTGTACACCATGACATACCCATGATTCCTGATTAATAACATAACAAGAGTACCCTCACTTAACATACACAGAATAATAAGAGTGCCCTCACTTAAACAACCAAGCAGCTAAAACAATGAGTTAATGACTTTAGATACTAGTGCTAACAAACAGAGGAAAAAATACGCATAAATATAAACTTACCAACAAACAAACCAGACAAAGTTTAGAGTAGAATGCATTCTATAGCATGCTTCATAGTATCAAAAGTCAACGAGTTACTGCAACCAAAAACACATGCCAAGAACTTGGCAAAAAAATCACATGTACAAACTTGAATTTCATCCACCTTTCTTGTCTTTTGATCTTTTGCTCTGCCCCTATTGACTCCAACAGGATTTTTTTCAAAAAGTTTGAACTGATCTTCAAATGATTCAAGGGATTCATTGAACAGATTGTAAAGATATTTAACTGCTTTTTTAGAATGAAAATTTTCCATCTCTAGGGTTTCAAACTTTCTCATTTCATTTTCTTCTTTCTTTCATAACTAGGGTTTAAAAGATTAATAGTTGAAGCTTGAGTGATTTTGTTATCTTCCTAGGTTCCCAACTTTACAGATGGAGATGGTATCCATAGTTAGCCATACTCATAGCAAATCTACTGATCCCACTTAGAGGTATGGAAAACTGAATCAGAAGCAAGAATGGTCGTATGCAATTATTGTGACTTTCAAAGGAGAGGAGACATCAATTGGCTCAATATTACCTTGCATAAACCTCTAGTTGAGAAGTCTAATCATGTTTTTCAATAGAACCCAAGGTTGCCTAAGATGAAGAACCCTTGTCCTAGCATTATGAAATAGAAACATAGAAAAGAGGAGAATTACTAAGTGAATTGCAGCTGTAGTAAATTCTCCTCCTCGTTTAGATACTTGATTAGTAGGCTTTTATCTTGGCATGTGAATATGGGGTTAATCAACTGCGGAGAGCTTTAGCCAGTTGCATCACTAGGCTTCTATTTTCCTCATATTAAACATTCACTCAAAGGTAATTATTGGAACCACAAGAGGCATCACAAAGAAAGGATTGTTGCCACAAATTTTTGGTATTATGGAAATATGCAATCCATGTTGTGAGGAGCCCATATTGGGAGTCCTTGCTCAATGCATTGACTATGATTGGAAAGGATCTAATTTACATAATTTGAGTGGGTCCTTACAATGGAGAGAGACCTTAAAAATAATGTGTTAGTAAAAATCAAAAAAGAAGTTGGTATAGAAAGGGCTGCAGTTTTTTGGAAGATGGGTAGATCGATGGCGAGAACCATACATTTATCAACTTCTTAGTGGCTTTAGATAACTAGTGTTTTTTAAGTCAATCAATGCCTTCTGTGATGCAAAAAATGTTGAGACTTAGTACAATAATCAGATGAGGTGGTCATGGAAGTGGGTGGATACAGAAACGGTGACAAATCCCCAGTCACGGTACCTATGTTGCAACATCTTCTCAAGACTTCAGCCCTAGAAAACCAAGATGTATATATATGGCTAAAAGTAGCCCCTATAGAAGATGTGCCAAAAAGAAACATATATTTCATCCGGCTAAAAAGGTACATATTGTGCCTCCCCATTTATATATTATTTAATAGAGAGACACAATATAGCATCACTAAACCAGAGCACAAAAGATAAATTTAAAAAGTGAACAAATATGCAACAAGGTTTTGTTGGTAAATGAAAGGCTTAATCAAAAATTATGCCATTATAAAACTTTGGCTCTATAGTTTTAATTTGAACAAAGGCTATGTGTGTGTATCATACACTCACTTAAATTCAACTTCAGTTGTTGAATCCAAAAAGATTCAAAAATACACCAGTGGCATATAGATTTATGTGAAGTGCTGAAGAAAAATATTATAATTATTTACCAAAATAAATACAACGGTCCTAAGGATTGTGTTCTAGCTTCAAGAAATAAGTATGACTTTGATTCACTTAGATACCTCTTTTCCAACAATTTCCACCAGACACAAAATTTCATAAGCATTCAAGCCTTAGGAGGTTTACTGGATTGCAGAACAGTACAAAGTCATACACCACAGCCTTTAGGCATCTCTATGTTTCCCTTAAGCCCAATATGCAGAATCCTAGGGACAAATCACAATTTTTTAATGTAATTAAACCCCAGGAAACCACTTCAACAGTCAATCAGCTTTGAACACTTTAGAATGCAATAGACAACTTTAGTTACCATAACATGCAACTGCAAACTCATCTGGATTCACACCAATTTGCTCCATCTGGCACAATTATCACTATCTCACATTGCAATTTGCAAATCAGTTAATACAATGCATTTTTATCATAGGTTTATTTTGTTACAAACAACAGCGAATAAACAATGCAAATTTGCCAATAGCACGGATAAGGTACAAAACCCTGTAGCGCATTTAGAGATTAAAAACTAGTATAAATATCTTTAATACATTTATCTAAAAAAGGTCAAGAGATATCACTTGAGTTCTTTTATTCACTTAAGAGTTCAATAATTTACTTTAGAGCTATTTACAAATTATTTTATTTCATTTATATTGTTTACTCAGTACTCTATGTTTATTTGATTAGTTATTATAATAATATAATTATTTATTTACTTAAACAACATTTTGTTTAATTTTGAATTATTTAAGAATTATTTTATTTTATTTACCGTTTACTTTATCTTTTGTTATTGAGTTATTTTCTTTTACTTGAAAGTTATTTTATTTACTAAAGAGTTATTTTAATTTACTTTAGAACTGGCTAAGAATTATTTTGCTCTTATTTACTTAACAGTTGTTTTATATAATTACAATTTATTTTATTGTTTTTGTTTTTTTAAAATATATGTCATCTGTGTTTTAGTTTTTATTTACAGTCATGACATGACACTCCATGCCTTGCTGCCAATGTAAAACACCTCTTGTCATAGTTACCATATAAGCATCAATCCATCTCAACTCCCACCAAAACCCTTCATTGTAAGAAATTGGTATATTCCCACATTACAATCTGAAAAACATGATGTCTTGCATTTGTACCATGCCTTGTTGTTTCCGCAACAGGAAATACATTATACAAATTCAAGCAACATTGCATAGGTCAGGTATGAAAACGCCTGCCACATTTGAAACTATAAAAAGTCTGTTTATAAAGTGTGACATTGAATATTTTAGAAACTTTTGGAAAACAATTATTATCACAACCTTCAAATCCACCCTCTACAAATCACAGTGCTCATTTTGTTGTGTCAGAAACTTTACAAATTGTACAAAGAAGGTCAACCAGTCAAATTCCTTATAAAGCAATTCAGTCACAGTAGCAGTGAGCTAGATGGCCATGAAAGCAACAACAAGTTCTCATATTGATTATTCATTACCGTAGCATATTTTAAATGAGACCAGTATATATGATACTATCAATTAATCATAGAGCAATGAAATCAGTAGCAACAGAATATGTTGCCAAGCAAACTAATAACTACTCAAATCCATCTTTTATGAGCATAGCCATTTTTATTAATAATGTGCACACACATGTTCTAAACATATACATATAAGTATAGGTATACTATACATACATACATATGTTTCTGTACATTTATATATATATGCAAAGATGCATATAATGCATAAATATGCATGTGTGTCTGTGTATATATTAATATTTAATAACATACATATATGTGTGTGTGCGCGCAACATAATATTCTAAAATGAAGTGCAGTAGTAGCTTGAACAGGGAACCAGAAAAAAAAAGGTGCAAGGGTGCTCCAAACAATGGTGGAACTAGGAATGTTGTGGCTCAAACAAATACTGCACATTGGCACATGCACTTTAAACGTAAGCCTAAGCCTATGTTAACCAACCAGAATTCAATTTAAGTAAAAATTGTGAAAGACAATAAATGCTTTTGCCTACAGTTAGGCAAGAGTTATGACTTCTCTATGCTGTGCAAGGGTTGGCCTACATGAAAACTTTTGAACAATAGAATTCAAAAAGATAAGAACACAACCAAAAAGAAGCTCGGAAGTCTGTTTCACTTCCCATAAAATGTGACTACTGAGCAAAAGTTTGACCAATTTAATTGCTTACCTTTGCTATGCCCTGTAAACTCCTTAACTGGAGAAATTGTATTTCGCATATCCCAGAGCTGAGAAGTTACAATGTAAAGTTAAAAATAGAAAACCTTTGTTGAATTGGATTAAGCACAAAATTATCAAAAGCATCCATCTATACCTGTAAACCAGGAGACAAATCGTCATCTAATGCTACAATAAGCTCATGTCGTATTTCGGGATTCCATTGTAACACAGAGCCACGTCTTCGAGTTGAATCGGAAAAGCTGTTATCAGGTACAAGTCAGCTTTAAGACATTTTGCAAATGGAAATACCAAGTGTTCATCAAAGCTGATAAACACACTATGAGAAGAAACAAGTTTTAAATGACGCTACACCTTTTAATTAAAGAGCATTACCTAATAACAGCTTTCTTCCGTCTTAGATCCCAAATCACTGCATACAGTGCATGCCAAGTTTAAAGGTTCTATTAGTATTGCTGGTTCAATACAAAAGATTACTACCAGACTAAATTATCATTGCTTAATTGATAAGCTAAAACATGTCAAGTAATTCAGAAGAAATTAGACCAATACATAAAGACAAACCTGTGGCTCCACTGTAATAAGTCGAAGCCAATATGGATGTATTCATCCGATTCCAAGATAAAAATGACATTTCACCTTTACCACCTGAGCTCACACCCTGAAAAATATATTCATTACTAAGTCCATCAAACAAAACATGATATATTCATTACTAAGTCCATATACAAAACATGCCAATAAACCTCAGATAAGTTTTAAAACAGGTAGCAACATATCATGTAGATCAAAACATAAAAAGCCCAACATACAATTTGATATAATGGAAGTTGCATATAAAAAAGCACACACCGCAAGTTCTGGGAAAAACACAGGTTCTAAAGGTTTTTCAAAATCCCAGAT
Source organism: Thuja plicata (assembly GCA_018584345.1). Taxonomy (NCBI): domain Eukaryota; kingdom Viridiplantae; phylum Streptophyta; class Pinopsida; order Cupressales; family Cupressaceae; genus Thuja; species Thuja plicata. The sequence goes on along the minus strand of MU226740.1, from coordinate 2,029,343 downwards.
ACAAAGCTCCCTGTCTCCAGCACCAGATGCCAAAATATTTGGAGCAATTGGATTGAATTCCAGACCACGAACCTGCAAACAAGAAGCTGTGATGATTGTTGTGTTGTTCTAACATAGCATTTAACATTACTATCAATAAAAAAATGAAAATACAGAAAGCAAATTACCCACATTTCCAGTGTGCTTTTCAAGTCGTGCAATTAGACCACCTTCAGTATCATCAAGACTGCAAAGAAACCCCTTTCCTTTTTTGAGTAAAAGAAATGCTATAACCATGCTTTAAATGCACCTTAGAAAGCAAAATGGTAATAAATGTTTTTTTACAACTACAAAAACAGTAGCATTTAATTGTGCTTCAACACATTTTAAAACAAAAAACACTTGTAGACAATTAAAAAATTAATAATAACTTATTTGAAACATGGAATAATTGGATGAAAATAAAAAGAGGGAGAATTTCAGAAAATGGGTTCATAATGTGATTAAGAACCAAGTTCATAAACCAGGCATATCCACCCCATAGAAAGTTTGGTGTAATAGTTTTGAGAGGTATTCAATGCTGACTGAATTAATTTATGAACCCAAGGCAGAAACATTATTAGCCATAAGAACAAAATAACTGAAGTTCAGTTTGAGTTTACTGATTCTTCTTGAAAAGCGGGACAGTGACCAGAATGCGGGTAGCAGCATACAAGCAGTAGCATCAGTGAAGAACTATGCAGAAGTAAGTGCTGCTTGTGTAATTTTTTCTGAGTTTCAAGTTTAATTTTTTTTTCCTTTTTTTCAGTCTACACTACAATTTTTTTAAAGAATACTAAACAGCACAAGCAGCAGTCTCAGACTGAACAACATCTACATAACCCACTTGAGGGCCCTTCCAAACTCACTAAACCTCTTTTGCAATTTGCAACAGCTGTAGCAGTAAACGAAGATAAATAGAAAAATTGGGTGAGCGCATGCAAGTGGAGGGAAAGAAGTAAAGTTTATTGGGTCATATTTGCAATAAATATTTTAGAGAGAGCTAAACCAAGGTATATAGTTCACCTCTTGGGCCCCATAGACTTGCTAGTTCAGATCAAATGCAGCCTAGATCCAGATCCACGTTTTATTCAGCAAAAGATGTGTGCAGTGCTCTGCAATTTCCTTGTGGGTTTGTCCAAAACAAAGGCAAATCTGTGACAAATTCCCCCGTTCTCCTCTATTGTCGCAATGAAGCCACCCTTTCCTATGTAAATCGCCTTTAAGATATTCGAAAATCACTTATCTTATTTTTGTCTGTAAAGAGTGCATTCATGAGCAGAGAACTTTTTCTGGCATCTATGTTTCAAAACGCAGCATGTGCAAAACAAATCTTGGAATTGTAGGTCAACATTCCATGCCATTACACCATTGCAGCCTGCTCATATTATTTACAGACAAAGAAATACTTATTACTGTGAGGATAATTATATCTACAATCATGCATTTTGTTCGGTCTTCTGATCCAAACGACTTAATAATTTGGGCCGAGGATTAGACCAAAAACCACCATTGACCGCCATACAGCTTTTGTAAAGAGTTTTTATTTTCAAAGTAGAGTAATATTTTTGTCTGTGTCTATAGTATATATATTGCAGCTTATCCATATCCTGAAAAGGGTAAATAATATTTACTAATAAACAAGTTATTAATATTAATATTAATAATAAAAAATAAGAATTGTGTAATATAGTTTTTAAAAATTAATAACTTACTAATAAACAAGTTATTAATATTAATATTAATAATAAAAAATAAGAATTGTGTAATATAGTTTTTAAAAATTAATAACATATATTAATATTTATTAGTATTAACTTTCTTTATAATTTCATTATTACATATTAACTTTATTAATATTGACTTTCTTTATAATTTTACTATTATATAAAAACTTTATTAAGATTTTATAAGGCTTATAAATATTACTATACATAAAAAATGATATAAATGTGTATATAATGTTAGTGTAAATAGAGTCATTGTCTAGCTAGTTAGTTGTTATAACTTTCTAGGATGACCAATTCACACTTGATTAAATTTACTGAGGTTACGTTGAGATTTGTCACACCTCATTCGGTTGAATACCTATGCTACACGAGGACGTGTCCCCTGAACTTTTAGACCCGCTCCCGTCCCTAGTATGATACGGGGAAGGACTTTTGCTGTCCTCAATGGCATTTCAAATTGGGCAAATCAGGTACCATCCCCGAACTTGAGAGCAGCAGGGTACAGAGGTACGGCTAGAAGTCCCCTACCCATCCCAGGGACTTCTAGCCGTCCCCTATGGCCCAAGCCATTTTTGGACTGCCGGTGTTAAATAAGACATTTTTAAATTTGAAAAAAAGGTTGGCTGGCCCACAAGGACACCCAAACCACATTTAACAATACCAAAACCTAATCAGAGCATATAATAACCAAAAGGAAGAAAAAGAAATTTTCACATTAGCAAAGGAGAAGTGCGGCAAGGAGCAGTTGGTCAAGGAGTGGACAACAGTTGAAAGGGGATGTTAGGGCATCAAATCTACTTGATTTCGACTCTTAGACCTACCATCTACTGATTATGGACATTTATATATTATTGCGGACTTCTATGTTTACTGTTTAGTAGTTTAGTTATAGTATTTACAATTTAATATTTTATGTCATTTCATGGTTGAAATTTGGAGCCTTTGGGCATTTTTGCTATATGTATGTCATATATTGACAATGAAAGCATTTGAATATTTTTATTTTGCTCATCGATTCACATGTGAAATCTCAATTCAAGTCTCTAATGCTATGTATTACGCTTCTAAAATGTCTATGATGAAAGATTTATCAATGTTATGATATGCATATTTGAAATTTCTCTCTATATATAAAAATTCCCCTATTTTTGAATAGTCGTCCCCTACGTCCAAGGGGTTGAGCTCGATTGGTTACAGCTTTTGGTTTTCATTCTGGAGACCTGAGTTCAAATCTCCATAGGGACATCTTGTGTGACTCTTAGTCTTCTTAGTTGGCTTATGGTTTCTAGTGTGTTTGCTTGAATTGAGCTGATAATTGTAAACGATCTCTGATATAAAAAAATAGTCGTCCCCTACCATCCCCTAAAAATTGGCCCTAAATAGTACATGTACTGGAAACCCATCCTCGTCCCTAAAACCATCCCCGTCCTTGAACTCCATGGAACATAGGTTGATACATGTGTACTCACTTTGTGAGATATCTTACATGCACACTTGCCACTGACTATAAGAAATGTTCCTTCATTTGAGGGCGTAGTTAGTTACTTTTTCCTACCATCCTACCTCTAGCACCTTGCCTATCCATGCAAGGTTGTTTTTTTTACATTTTTCAAACTTCTTTCAATCATTTTTGTATTGCATTGTTGTTTTCAGCTTCATCGAGTGCACATTTGGTTAACTTATGTGACTCATTGATACTAGCACTCAAGAGAAAGCTTTATCATGCAAACATATAACACCTAATATTCTTGAATTTGAGCTGTAAATACTAAAAATGTCTATATTTATGATTTTTACATGTTTATGTACTAGCAAACACAAGGCAAACCCAACCCCAAAACTTTGGTTGAATCTGTGAATCAACGGGCAAACCGCAACCCAAACCAGTACAAAGATTAATACCTTAGGTAGAGATTAATAGATTGCTTTTGAAAGGGTAAACAAAGTCTACAAATATGCCAATGCCAAGAAAATCTACACAATCTACTATGACATACATGGTTGCTAGCGTTGATGGTTGCTGGTTGCTAGATTGATTTTTTCATAGCACATGTCATCTCATTTCAAGCGGATGCTCTCTCTATTTCAAACAAATGTTCGAACATGCAATATCCATTGATCCCACATTACCCTACATGGAGAACATACCACACATTAGCCTTTGTGATGAAGAATATTCTAAGGTGAATTTGGTGATAGTGGAGATGAGCCAACCCTCTTGTGGATGGGCTGCTCTATTATCAAGGACTGGTGGAGCAATATTAGACATCAGTTACTAATTAACATCAGTCATATCTGCAACTAGCTCTTAGGTTTTTAGAGTTAATGATTGTTTAGAGAAGTGCAAAGATGCAAGCTTCCATTATTAGATTTTGAGAAAGTCCATAGAGGAAGTTGGGACCTCAAAAATTGTACAAGTAGTCACCAACTTGGCTCGTATTTGCAAATTAGTTGGCATGATGGTTTAAGGTGCTTACAACCACATATTTTGAAGATTGTGTTGTGTTCATGCACAGAGAGACATAGGGAAGATAGATTGGGTGAAGAGAGCCGCAGCAAAAGCTAGTAATATAGATGATCATTTGCAACCACCACAGCTCACTTGCTCTATTAAGGCATTTTCAAGGAAGGAATTCTTCAAACTTGTAGCAACTAGATTTTCCAATTCCATCATTTTGTTATAAAGAATGCTTGAGGTGCAAGAGCCTCTATAGTTGATGATGGTTAACACAGAGTGGGGTTGATGATCTGATGCAAACACTAATTAGCAAAAAGCTACGTTACCTCATTTCCAAGACAAGGGGACGGGGGGGCAGGGAAAATGGTTTCCAGGACAGATTTTTTTTCTGGAGCAGGGGATGGCAGTGGGAACAGCTATATTAAAATAGAGAAATTTTAAATATATAGGGAAATTTTAAATATTCATATGAAAACATGGATAAAGCATGCTTATATACATTATAGAACCTTAACATATAGTGTTTGTGGTAAAATAATTTAAGTTGAGAGTTCACATGGGGAGTGGAAGTCAAACAAATTATCAAAACTGAAACATTAATTTTATGCGACAGCCAAGGGATGAGTTTCTGCAAGTTTCCGAGTTTCTGGGACGTCCCCATTTCCGGGGAGGGAAAAATTACGTCGGAAACATGTCCCCGGGCAACACTATCAAAAAGTTGCAATGCAAACGATCCTTAAAGATGACTCGTGGTTCATTGTGAGGTAAGAGAATTCTAATTATATTAATGCTTGTAACTTGATAATCTTATCCATTTTTATTTTATTAGCATTCACTCGATTTTAGCCTTATAGATTTATAATCTTTTTTTGGTTTGCAAATATGCTTGTACCTTCATCTCACCTATTGTATATGTTATTAAATATGTCAATATAAACTATCCTGGTCTTGGAAAGATTTACAAAACATGTGACAGCATTCTTGGGCAAATGAAACAAGCAATTCATAACAGCAATTTCAATTTGGAATTAAACATGCCCATTGTCATATAATAGTGGGACACAAGGGACACCATGCCCCTGTACTGTCCCAAATCTAGAATTTTCTTAATTTCCTTTTTTCTGCTTTTGAAAACCAAAAAGAAAATGTAACTACAAACAGTTCTAATCAGGATAACAATTGCCTGGAGATAACACCACAAACCCTTAAAATGCTGAAATAAATAATTAACTGCACTGCACATAGCAGATCTGGTAGGGATTGTGAGGAGCATTCACAGCAGGGTGCCCCAAAAGTCTACCCTTCCTAAGCCCAAAGACAGTCCACCTTATCCCCCTTTGGCCCCATGGGGACTCCCCTGTCACAACCATAAGGTGGTGTGCTAGAAGGTGATCTCATCGTTGTTCTCCCAATTGTCAACCCTCGTTTCCCCCACCATGGCTGGTTATATCAGTTAGAGGTATAGATACACATAGTATTTTACCCAAGTCACATATTCATATGTCCATATATTAAACCAAGTCAAAGATTATGAATCAGCAATATATCTACATATAAACAATAATATATTTTATCTCAGAAATATGCCACTATATGTATGTATGCTTATGAGTAGTAACAAAAGCAATCATATACACACATTAACTATATGAATTTAATTCATTAATGAGCACTCACAAATATTATGTCATGAATACATATTAAGATACTCATACCAAGGAAATCAATAGCATCAACTATTTTGTTTCTTTCCTTTTATATTTCTCTCTGTCAATGATTGAATTGATTGAAAAATTGGTTGCAGGTTTGTTTGCTTGATTCCTAATTGATGTTTGATGAATGATACAGTGATTTCCTTTGATTTGATGATTTGATATGTTAGTGAATGATGATTAATTGAATGTGGAATTTACAGATTGAGAAGTGATGTTTGAGTGAGTTATGATTTTATGTATTGGTGAGTGATGATAGATAAATGATCCTTGAATACTTTGGAATGATTTCTCCTTTATGCACTATTGGTGAAAGGGTCCAAACATTTCATGAGAATTGAGTCACCACTTTCCATTGTGGCCTTTGAGAATAATATATTATTTCCCAACTTTATCTCCCTTGGACGGCCTCCTAAAATGAAACCTTCTCCTCTTTATATCTTTCAATATCTACCCCTTGCAATGGTCACACCCTTTCACATTTACCACCCTTCAAAAGGGTCACAACCCTTCATCACTGCCACCCCTTTGAAAGTTACTTCCTTATTCTCGTACCCTTCCTTAATTCCTATGCTCCTTTATATGCAGATCAAATGTGTCTTCTATCTCCGAACAGAACTTACTATGATTACCTTGCTAATGATGATTCCTTCTTCCATGACTCCAACCAATGACTACCTCCTCTTTATATCTTCATGATGGGAGAGTCACAACCTTTCATTATTACAACCTTTCAAGAGAGTCACAACCCTTCATCCTTTAAGCCCTTTGAAAGAATCAAAACCTTTCATAACTACCACTTTTTGAAAGAATCAAAACCCTTCATCATTACATCACTTTGCCTTTTGAAGGAATCATCTCCTTATTCTCCCTTCTGCATTAAAATTTAATTCTTTCTATATTCACACCTTCAAACTATGTCTTATCTTTATATTGATCCTTTAAGTCAGCATAGCCTTTCCTTCTCAATCTGCATCCGCATATTCTTTTATATCTCCATTTATTTCTCTTTTATATCTACATATACTTTCCATACAATTCTACTATAAACTCTTCTTACAGTTATGCCTTCAACCTTTCCTTGATGATCTTCCATTTTATCTTATCAAAGACTCAGCAAATCTTCTTTCCGTTATGGAGACTCATGAGAGCCTCGCTCGTCCTCTGACCGTTGTCACCGGCTTTCACTAGTTATCAGCATTTAGGGATGAGGCCAAGAGCTCTGGGGGTGTTAAGGGGTCTGGTGGGGTCGCTTGCCTAGTCAACAACCGACTTCGGGATCTGACCTTGATTGTTTATTTTGACATTTCTGCCAGATTTTTGTGGGTTCGTCTTGGTGAGATGGCCCCACACCTCAGGGACACTTCCATTGTCGTGTGCTACTTTCCTCCGGCTTCTTCCTATGCTATACATATTTGGCATGATGGTGACCCTTATGCGGATTTATTTCACAGCATAATTGAGGATATTCCTATATTTGGGGATTTCAACACACATAACAGGGATATACAAAACCCCCTCCACAACTAAATTGTGGACACGATATGCATTGACGAGATAGATCCGATTGTTTTGGGACTTGAGAGATCCTTCTACGACATGTTGGGGCCCCTCACGAAATATGGCCACCACCTTCTCCAGTTGTGCGAGTCTTTGGACTTGGTGATACTGAATGGTCTTCCTCGCTTTCACGGCTCATGGTTCTTTGCTTGTTGGCCTCACTATGGGGGGGCGAGCGTTGTGGATTATGCTCTTTCCAGTCCTTCCTTCATCTCCTCCATTAGCCATTTCTCCATCACCCCAGTTCCCTTGGCAGACCATGCTCTTCTTAGCCTCACCATCCAATCATCCCCTTCCCCCCATACCTCCCTTCGCATCAACAACAAAGACCAAGATCTCTTCACCCACCATCTCAGAAAGCTTCTCCCCCAAGATGCCTTGTTTGACCACATCTCCACTTCCATCTGGGAAGCTTCTCTCCTCGTGTTCCCTCATCACACCACTTCGATGATCCCTCTCACCAAGCGTAAGAACACCTGCCCTATGCATAAGTGGTATGATGATGACTGCAAATCCTTCCACCACACCTTGCGTTCCACCTTCATTCATCACCCCACTTTGTACTCCTTGCTGAAAAAATCCTACCACCATTTCCTCCACCACAAGAAGCGCCTCTTCATTGTGCAGCGTTGTGTTGTCCTTTGTGCCTCACTCACCCTTTCCCCCAAGTCCTTCAAGCACACCCTTTTCCATTGTTGCTGCCCCTCCCCTGAGTTGGGCCACAGTTTACTTCTCTCCTACACCTCCACTCTCTATGATATTCTCAGCCAGCCTCCCATTCTTGTCACCCCTCCCTCCCACTGCCATATTTTCACCTACACTAGCATCAGGGAAGCGGTTAGATCCATGAACAGTAACATGGTGGTGGATGAGGAAGGGTTCCAAGCAAAACTCCTCAAGCACAGTATCACCATGTTGGGATTCTTCCTCATTGATCTCTTCAACCGTGTGGTTTGCACGGGGTTCCCCCCCTCTTGGTCACGTCATAGTATGCATCTGATCCACAAGGCAGACCCCGCTTTTGATCCCAATAACTACAGGACCATTATGATCAATCATATTACTGAGAAGTAATTGGTAAAAAACTTTGTTGTATTAACAAATGATTGAATAGATCATTATAGAGAATTTACAAGATTACAAGAATAGAAAGTCTCTAATAAGAAACTTACGAAACGATCTTATCTACAATGACTTACATATATTATATAGATGACCATTAAAGTAATTAAATAATATTCTAATACCCTCCCTTAATGGTCAATCTATCAACAACACCAAGCTGCCCCCTGAATTTAGCAAACTTATCTGGGCCAAGAGGCTTCGTGAGAATGTTTGAAGTCTGATCCGCAGTTGGATCATACTGCAACTGAACTAATCTGTCTTCAACCAACTGTTGAATGTAATGACAGTGAACATCCACATGTTTGGTTCTTTGATGGAAGACCGGATTCTTGGCAAGCTTGAGAACACCCTCATTATTAGAGATCGCCCTCATACACCCAAATCAAAAGCCTTCAAAGGTTGATCCTCAAAACTCTGCGCAGACGAGGAAAGCTGAAATGGGCCTTGTTCTTCATCAAAGACAACATTGCGACTAAAGATAAGACGATTAGTGTCTACATCAACCAATCAATAAGCCTTATGGTTGTCACTGTAACCTGTAAACATAAGCTTCTGACTCTTGGAATCCAACTTTAATTGTTGGGCATCTAGAATCCATACATATGCTAAAGAGCCAAAAACTTAAAGATGGTTGATCCTAGGTTTGCGACTAGTCCAGGGTTCCTCAGGAGTCTTCAACTCCTTAAGCATGCAACACACACACTCACTCTATTACTGAGAAGTAATTGGTAAAATATTTGTTGTTGTATTAACAAATGATTGAATAGATCATTATAAAGAATTCACAAGAATACAAAAATAGAAAGTTTCTAATAAGAAATTGAAGAAGATCAAAGAAACGATCTTATCTACATATTTACATATTATACAAAAGATGACCATTAAAATAGTAATAAAATAATATTCTAATACCCTCCCTTAATGGTCAATTTGTCAACAACACCAAGTTGCCCCCTGAATTTAGCAAACTTATCTGGGCTGAGAGGCTTGGTGAGAATGTCTGCAGTCTGATCCACAATTGGAACATACTGCAACTGAACTGATTCGTCTTCAACCAACTGCCGAATGAAATGACAATGAACGTCCACATGTATGGTTCTTCCATGGAAGACTGAATTCTTGGCAAGTTTGATAACTCCTTGATTATCAAAGAACAAGGGAGTGGGACTTGTTTGAGATATTTGAATATCCACAAACATCTGGCGAAGCCAAAGTGCCTCACAAGCTACCTTAACTGCTCCTCAATACTCTGCTTCTATTTAGGAGAGAGACATTGCCTGTTGCTTTTTACTAGTCTAGGTGACTGCACCAAATCCCAAACTGAACACATATCCAGAGGTTGATTTCTTATCATCAACCGAACCTGCCTAATCTGAATCTGTGAACCAACTAAGTCTAGGATCATGACTCCTAGTGTAAAGAAATCCATAATCAGAGGTGCCCTTCATATAACGCATCACACGCTTCGTTGCTACCCAATGATCAACCTTGGGGGCTGTCATGAAGCATAAAATGTAGCTCACTGCAAAACTGAGATCAGGTCCAGTGTCAGTGAGATAGATGAGACTACCTACTAGTTGCATGAAAGTGGTTTCATCAACAGGAGGAGAATCAAACTTGGCTGAAAACTTCAATCCTTACTCCATATGTGTGGAAGCATGTTTACAATCCTACATTTGAAACCTGTCAAGCAAGTTCCTCGCATACTTAGACTGGGAAATAAAAATGCTAGCATTAATCTACCAAACCTCAACACCTAAACAATAATGGAGAAGCCCAAAATCTGTCATATCAAAATCCTTGCACAGGTCTTGTTTGATTTCGGCAATCAAATGTGTTGAACTGCCAGTAATGATCAAGTCATCCACATAGACAACAAAAAAGACAACATCATCACCAGAGTGTTTGATATACAGATTATGTCAGAAGGGCTACGCTGAAAACCATGAGAAACCAAGTACTAATCAATCTTGATGTACCACGCTCAAGGAGCTCGTTTGAGTCCATAGACTGCTTTCTTGAGTCGACATACTTGTTGTTCCTTGCCAGCAACCTTGAAACCAGGAGGTTGCGTCATGTAAACTTCTTCATGCAACTCACCGTTGAGGAAGGCACTCTTAACATCCATCTAATGGACTTTCCATCCAAACTGAGTTGCAATGTCAAGAAGACGAATTGTACTCATCTTGGCAGTAGGAGCAAACGTCTCCTCATAGTAAATGTCATCCCGCTATGTGAATCCTCGAGCAACTAATTTGGCCTTGTATTTATCTAAGGTACCATCTAAATGATACTTGACCTTATGCACCCATTTGCAGCTAATGGGTTTCTATCCTGGAGGAAGATCAGAGAGAACCCATGTGTTGTTCTTCAGAAGACTCTGGTATTCTTCATTCATTGCTTGTTCCCACTTTGGGATCCCTTTTGCCTCTGCAAATGTCAAAGGCTCGTAGATACTATGAAGGTCAGCCATGAGAGCAAAGATAATTGTATTTTGTTGCTTGCCCTTATTTCTAGAAGATCTACCCTCAATGAGCTCATCACGATGAAGATCATTAATGGTCTTAGCCCACCATTTAGGCCAAAGAGTATATGTGCCAACATCAGTTGGAGGAGGAATAACCGGAGCCGGGCGTGGAAGAGGATCTAGAACAGGTAGCAGATTAGCATCATCCGGAGGAAATTCAGGTAGTGCATTATCAAATCCAGAATCTGCACCATCCCTCCATTCAGGTGAACCAAATGGAAGACAGACACCCGAATCAGAAGCCTTTGAAGGTTGATCCTCAGAATTTTGCTCAGACGAGGAAAGTTGAAATGGCCCTCGTTCTTCATCAAAGACAACATCGCAACTGAAGATAAGACGATCAGTGTCTACATCAACCAATTTACCAGTTGGTAAGCCTTATGGTTGTCACTGTAACCTGTAAGCATAAGCTTTTGACTCTTGTAATCCAACTAAGAGCGTTGGGCATTTGGCATCCAATAATATGCTAAAGAGCCAAAAACTTTTAGATCACTAATCCTGGGTTTGTGACCAATCCAGGCTTCCTCAAAAGTCTTCCCCTTAACTGCATGTGTGGGAGATAGACTGCAGCAAACATTGCTTTTGTCCAATATTTCTTAGGAGCATTTATGTGTTCCGTCATAGACCTAGCCATTTCTGTAATGGTGTGATTGTGACGTTCTACAACGTCGTTTTGTTGAGGGGTGTATGGTGTAGTTAAGTGATATTTATGCCATGTATATCACAGAAAGTGGAGAAAGCAGTAGAACAACCCTCCCTCCTTATCAGACCTAAGAGATATAATAGAACAACCAAACTCTTTTTCTACTAAGGCCTTAAATTTCTACTAAGGTAGAAATTTGATCCTCTGAATTCTGCTAAGACAAGGAAAGCTGAAATGGTCCTTGTTCTTCATTCAAGACAACATCGCGACTGAAGATAAGACAATCAGTGTCTACATCAACCAGCCGGTAAGCCTTATGGTTGTCACTGTAACCTATAAACATAAGCTTCTGACTCTTGGAATCCAGCTAAGAGTGTTGGGCATCTAAAATCCATACATATGCTAAAGAGCCAAAAACTTTCAGATCGCTTATCCTGGATTTGCGACCAGTCCAAGCTTTGTCAGGAGTCTTCCCTTAACTACATGTGTGGGAGACCGATTAAGGAGATAAACTGCAGTAAACATTGCTTCTGTCGAATATTTCTTAGGAACATTTATGTGTTCCATCATAGTCTTAGCCATTTCTGTAATGGTGTGATTGCGATGTTCTACAAAACCGTTTTATTGAGTGTATGGTGTGGTTAAGTGAGATTTTATGCCATGTGTATCACAGAAAGTAGAGAAAGCAGTAGAACAACCCCCCCCTCCCCAATATCAAACCTAAGAGATACAATAGAACAACCAAACTCTTTTTCTACTAAGGCCTTAAATTCATGAAATATAGTAAAAACATCTTATTTCTGTCTAAGAAAGTACACCCACATTTTACAACTAAAGTCATCAACAAAAAGCAATAAATACCTGCACCCAATAACAGGAGTATTCATTGGACCACATACATCCTTGAACGGTGTCATGTGATGCTTCCCAGTCTGACAAGCTCCACAAGCTCACTGATTCTGAGTTTGAATTTCAAGTAGGCCATGTACTAAATCTTCCTGAACAAGCTGGGCAAGATAATGAATGTTCAAGTGACCATATCGCTAATGTCGGAGAATGTTGATAGAAAGATGATTTTGCTCTGAAGACATGCTCAAGAGAATCACCAATATCTACAAGTATGTATATACCATGTTCCTCAATGCCAACAGCAACAGTAGTGCAGGTCTCACGATCAACAATCGAACTCTTGTGTGTACTGAATACCACATCAAGCTGAGGAGAATGTTGCATGATTTGACTCACTTAGAGTAGGTTTAGTTTCGTGCCAGGAACGTAGTATACATTGAGGAAAATGAGATTCCTCCCACCAGATTGTATCTGAACGTTGCCCTTGCCGACAACAGTATACTCTTCAGCTCCTCCAAATATGACTGAATTAGTAAAGGGAGAAAATTGTGTAAACCAATCACGCCTATGAGTGAAATGTTGAGAAGCACCAGAATCTACATACCATGCCGAAGATTTCACATGGTCTGCAGGTCTTTTAGCATGAAGGCGTAAAAGGGAGACTCTTTCTGCTTTGTGTGCTCAGCGACATTGGCTTTAGGTTGAGACCCTCCCTGCTTCCGATGTTCGGAAGCCAAACGATTGCGACAATCCTTGAGCAAATGGCCATATTTATGACAATAGTTACACTGAACCTTCTTCTTCTTTGAACCATCCTGAGACTGACTGGAACCCTTCTGCTGGAATGACTGAGATTTGCCTTTATCCCTGTGAAAGGATTTAGCTGCAAAGGCTTGCGCTGAGGAGGACAGAGTGGCACTACTACCAAACTATTGTTTCCAAATCAACATTAATCGAAGTAATGTTGAGAGTTTAGATAAAGTGCTCATAAGATTTAGGTAGACTCTTCAAGGTGGTGACTACAATATCTTCTTCCTCCATTTTCTGACCAATAGCTTCAAGCTGATCTCGGATGTCCTTAATCTTCATTAGATGCTTCTGTAAGGACATGCGTTCATCCATCATGATGGAAAACAACTGGTTCTTCAGGAAAAACACTCTGCTCTTGTCGGATGTCTCATGCAACTCCTTTAGATGCTTCCACATTTTTTATGTTGATTTGCTAGCAGGAATCTAAGGCAATTGATCATTTGTGACAGAGAGCTTGAGAAGCATGACAGCTTCTCAATTCCAGGCCTCAAACTTGTCTTGATCTGCTTGGACTCTGGTAGGACAAGTCTTTTTGCCTAAAACAAGATCATCCAAGCGGCGATATTAGAAGATTGTCAACAAGCATTGCTTCTAAGTGATATAATTTTTGTCATTGAATCTTTGATTGCCTTCCAACATTAAGTTGGTCAATGACTCCATCCTGCACGTTTCCCACTGCATGGAAAACAAAAAACAAAGAAGAGGTGATAGCACGGAATCTAAAACATGAATCCAAATGTAGAAAACAAAGGCACATGCAGGTGCAAACTTCAAAAAATGAAGTACGACTGACACGGATTTCAAGAAAAAAATCGGCTGACCCATTAAATCCGACAAAGACCCAAAAGAGATCTCAAAAAAACCCAAAGGAATCTAAAATCAAAATAAAATTCCAGTTGTTACTAATTCGATGCACAAAAACTGACACCCACAAAATTCTGATGACGACCCAATTGAGGTTTCAAAAAACCCACCAAGAACCTGCAATTAGATTTTGAAACCAGCAAAAGAACAGAGAGTTTCGAAAGAAACCCTAGCCGTCTACAAAAAATCTTCAAAAAAATGGCAGATTTCTGAAAAAATGGTGGAAGCAGAAGTAGAAAGGATCGTTTGACAAATAAACACAGTGTTTGTAGGTGAAAGGCGACCAGAAGAATGGTCGAATAGCAAACGAGTCCTCAAAAAAGAGCCACGAATTTCCAGAAACGAGCTCTAAACACAAGAAAGAACGCGGGCCTGAGGAAAAACGACCAAAAATCAAGTCATTTTTTGGACTGAAAAAGCTTGAAGCAGTCTGCAAACGCGATCAGAAGAAACTCAGATGTCTTTTGGAGGCCAAAAAACAACGAAAAAACCCAGATCAAGCCACGAAAATGGCCCAAAAAACGGTGTCCACAATCTTCGACCCAAAGAAAAAAAAATAGAAGTGGCGTCAAAAAACCCTAGTCGGGTTTGAAGAAAAGAGCCTCAAGCCAAAAACACTTCATAGAAAAATTTCGTTTTTCAAAAATCTCGAAAAATTTCACTCAAAATTTTTCAAAAAAAACGAATTTATTTTGAAGAAGGCTTTGATACCATATTACTGAGAAGTTATTGGTAAAAAACTTTGTTGTATTAACAAATGATCGAATAGATCATTATAAAGAATTTACAAGATTACAAGAATAGAAAGTTTCTAATAAGAAACTTAAGAAACGATCTTATCTACAATGACTTACATATATTACATAGATGACCATTAAAGTAATTAAATAATATTCTAATAAGCCACACTTTCTCCAAACTGTATGCCACAGTCTTGCACACTATTCTTTTTTGGGAGTTGGATCAATGTCATATTTGGGCTAAAGGACAAGGATTCAGACTGAATTATCAAACCATGGACCACATTTTGACTCTCAGAGCTATTATTGAGGAGGCTCACATCGCTCCTCGAAGGTCTACTACTGCTTTGTGGATTTTTGCAAAGCTTTTGATTCAGTGCCCAAAATGGCCCTTTTCCAAAGACTTTGCGACATTGGTATCTCTGAGACTCTTTTGGCAGCCATCATGAGACTCTACAAGACAATTGTGGTATGCATCAAAACCCCTTATGGGATCTCAGTCTTCGTCATGAGCACCAACAGGGTGAAGCAGGGTTGTCGTTTGTCCCCAACTTTATTTGGGATTTATATTGATGAGTTGGAGGTTTTTCTTCAGGAGCACTCTCTTCCTAGGGACGGATGTGTTCTTCACCAGGTTATGATCTCTATCTTGCTCTTTACAAACGATTTGGTCCTCCTTGCTTCCTCTCCGGAGGGATTACAAAGACTTCTTGGTGGTCTTGCTTCGTTTTGTGATTCACGGCAGTTGATAGTTAACCTGGGCAAGACTAAAGTTATGGTCTTCAATAGCCTTAAGACTTCTCACCCCCACTTCTTTTTCCAGGGTGTTGAGGTGGAGATTTCTTCCTCTTACACATATCTAGGGGTCAAGTTCTCTGAACCCCGTTTCAACATGAGACTTGCCCTGCAACTGCACATCAACAAAGGGTATGGTTCTTTAGCCCTTCTTGAGAGACGGTGTTTCCGACACTACATCCAGAACAACACGTCCAAGTTGACTCTTATGGATACTCTGATTAGACCGATGATTCTTGATGGCTCAGCTCTTTGGGGGCCCTCTTTACTAGAGTCGGATTGGGCCTCAATGGAGCGGGTCCAGAATCTTCTTCTTCAACGCATTATCAGATATAGGCAGTTCACTCATAGTATTATTCTTGCCGAGTTTGCTGCCCACCCCTTCAGACTTGGTACCATCTTTGACCTAGTTTGGCTCCAGGGTTTTGTACTCTCCGGAGGGGCATCACAAATACTCTTACCTTGCCTAATGTTCTTCGGTGGCTATTGCGGTTTCTGATTCCCCGAGCCACGCATGTGGCTGGTTTGCTCAGGCCTCGACTCTTCTGAGTTCAATCGGGATCGAGATTGATTGTCCTCCTCCTTTCTCAAACTCATTGGATGCCCCCCATCATCTCCTCCCTTCTAGGCAGGAATTGAATATTCACATCACGACAGACATTTACAAACAGTATATCCGCACTACTTGGGTTAACCCCCACGAGGGGCCTCATCCCAAGATGGCTTTCTATGTTGAGCACTTTCTCAAGATTGAGGATGGGATTATTGTCAATCCCTCTTACCTTTCTCGTCGTTGGTCGCATTCTCTTTGTATTTCCCTTGGCACTTTCAGAGTGGGATCGCATCGACTACGCATCCAGACCAACCATCAGCTGGCTAAAGAGGACAAGGTTTCCTAGCTTTGCAGTATGGGGGAGGTTGAGTTAGAGACGCACTTCATATTCCAGTGTCCTATCTACTATGAGATCAAAGGGAGATTCTACTGCCTGTTCAAGGAGACTCATTCTCTCTCTTCCTTTTTCAGGTTCATTGACCACCATTGCCTGGCTCTTTATCTTCAAGAAGCCTTGAGGTTATGGGACCATTCTCTTCAACATCAGTTCCCTTCGGGTCAGCATTCCAATCAGCTTATCACCTCTTTCTTCCCAGTGCTTTCTTCGACACATGGTACCAAGTGGCAGCTTGGGCCCTCTTCTAGCCATACCAGATCAGTGAGGCCTCGCAGGGATTCTACTCAACAACAGTCTTCCTCCTCTTCCAAAGGTCTTCAGGATCGGCCTGGGGTCTCCTCTCATCCTTTGGCTTATCCTTCGATCCTAGATTTTTCATGATTGCTCTAGGCTGGTAACATTTACTGGGATTCCCTGCTACCGGCAAAGAAGGCAATTGATTACAGAGGTTGCAATATGTATGAAGTAGTCCGTATGTAATAAAGTTCGAGCAGAGAACTATGGTTTCGAGGCTACTGCTCTAATCACATTTGATCTTTAATACAACACCATAACATTGGTGTCCCCTGTTTAAAAATTACCCGTGATTATTCCTTTCCATATTAACTCGGCAGTATCAAGCACCCCTCTGAACATATTGATTGATGTTTGGCAAAGTTACCAGTGAATAATGCAAGGTCAGATCATATAATCTAGTTTCTTTTATTGAATGCAAATATTGTAGCATGTTGTGCAAATTCAAATGCATCAAACTGTAAAATGAAGAAGTGTTGTTAGAAACCAGAGAATATGAAGCTGTTAATTTAAATATATGTGAATTGTTAGTAGCAATAAATTTAAGCATATTTTATTACCTTAGTTCAAACCCTGATGGACGAATTTTCTTTCTTAAAATGGCCATAATAATACAAGCTACACCTGGAAGAGGCAAGGTACAACTCCCAGACAATTTTTGACAGAAAGTAAAATCCCAGGGAATTGACCTCTAAGCTAAATCGTGTTCTAAGCTTTAAAAAAAGCATTTTACACTACTATCAAAAACATTAACACTGTGTCTATCTTAATCTATCTGCAACTAAAGAAATTTGTACTCATCATACTTCCAGCCTTTGGTTGATACTACAAAATACCTGCATTATTCAGCCTAAAGAGTATGGGCATTTTCTTTCTGATTTATATGCAGACCATAACAGTCAACCATACATATGATCACAACATCTTTTATTTCTATTTCCCAAAGTTAATTTTTGGTTTTAGCCAACATACTTTTTCCAAAATTTGCAGTCATGATATTTGTAGCCAAAACAAGCCAGGTGACTTAACCTACAAGATTCTCCATGTATTCTTGTACGAGCAAGCCAATGACCATAGACTGTAGACTATTATTATTTTAGGCAAAGTTTATCATATCAAACAATTGCCATGAAATTGCAGAATTGCTTGTAGCCTATGAATAAAAATAAAACACAAACTGAGTGAAATAAAGTCTTGTTTCTTCATTGATTCCTGCAACCCAAACTATTTTTTGCCGCATTCTAGCACTTGTGATTAACCCTTATGTTGCCCCCATACAAGTTTACAAGCAAGAACCATTTAGAACATATTGCCTTAGACATTGGTTAGATATAAATGGCCTATCCATTAAACAATTGTTGGCTCGTGAATCTCGTGGATCATACACTAACCAGTGCTCACTAAAAAATTAGAAGATACTTGTTCAAAACTCAGTAGCAAAAAAAAATCTCTCTGCCAGACAATGATTGTACCACATCGACTATTCCTAATCTGAGGGGCATGTACACCTTCTTACAAGTAACCAATATATCATAATATAAGTTTATTATGATCCAGTCTGCCAAGGATATATAGTTGGAGAGAATTATCGCCAATAAGTAATTTTGACTATTTTGCAAATTGAACTGCTGCTTGCATCAATTTTTGTAGCGGGATAAACCTGACTACAGAAATAAACTTGAGCTAGTGAGAATGAAAGCTCATACTCCAATCATGCTCGTCAAGAGATTAGAATTCAATTCACAACTGCAACACAATTTTCCCAATGTTGATATGAAGTTTGAACCCATTGTTAGAGATAAGGCAATTGTGATGACCCAGGGATTAAACATAATTGCAGGTGTATGTAAACAACCTCCTATAAGTGAGTAAACCTTACAAGATTCTAGTAATAAGATCTTTTGCTTAATGGTTATTCAAACAGCACACAGCAAACACTTCTGCCAGATTGGTAGAAAGACACATGTGCTTGCACTTACCAAGTAAATGAAATTGAAGTTATCCATTATAATAAAGAGAAATCAACTAAAATATGATGTAAATGCTTTTGCAATCTTGTTGAAAGGTAGACCATGATAAAAACTTCAGGTATACATAAATGGAATTGAGGAAAAAACGAAAAGTAAACAGCCAAAAAAGAAAATAACTAATCAGGTTTTGTATATGTCCACAAATAGACAAACTTAGATATGTGATTTTAATCAATTTTGCTAGATTAGTAGAAAGGAAACCATACTAGACACACACTTCAGGCATAGGTCAATTAAATTGAAGCCAAAACCAAGAGCAATCAGCCGAAAAGAATAAAATCTACTTAGATTTTCCAAATTCTCACACATGGTCATATTTTCAAACATGATTCTAATCACTTTTGCCAGATTAACCCGAAGGCAAATCATTCCAGAAACTTACTTCCGGCATAGCTTGATGGGAATATCAAATAAGGGTAAAACAAAGAGAAAAGAAAATATCAGAATTTAACATATCTCCCTCCACCTGTCGATATATTTAGTTATGTGATTTAAATTGAGATTAGCGGAAAGGCAAGCCCTAGAGACTTATTTCAGGTATGGGTAAATAGACTTCAAAACAATCGGCCAAAGAGGAAAAAGCACCGATAGATTTTCCAACTAAACTTACTTTGGTCACAGGCAAATTGAATTGACGCTAAAACGAAGAGCAACAGACCAAAACGAAAAAATAAGTGGTCAGAATTCCAAATAGACTTACTTTGGCCGTAGGTAGATAGAATTGAAGCTAATAAGAAGAGCAATAGGCCAAAACGAAAAGAACCAGTCATATTTTCCAAATTTCAACAAGTGGACATGTCTAGTCAGATGATTCTCTGGAATCAAAATAGGCAATTAATTACGTGATTTTATCGAATCAAATGCGGACGATTTCACTTAGAACACAGTAAAAGTAGCATATAACATAGGTTAAAAAGAACTAAACCACAACGTTATGATAATCAAGCATAACCACACGTTTCTGGGCGCAAAGCTTTAAGACTTCAGTATCCATAAAGGCAGATCATAATAAGAAGCAACAGCAGCGACCCAAGAAAACCCTTAAAACCCTATGGAAGTAGGCATACCTCATCATTTTAGCTGGATTCCAGACGTTGATGATGCCATCGCTCATGCCACCGGCAATTAGTCCGAAAGCATATTCCTCCGTGCCAGCTCCAGCGTTACCCCACGACAGGCGGTTAAACCCTTCGCTACTGATGCACTCGCCAACCACTGGGAGGTCCCGTTCGTTGCTCTGGAAATCCAGCTTAAATATTTCCAGCTTGAGGGAAGAATTTTCCAGCAGATCCAATGCGCCAGCCAGTGTACCGGATGCCAAAAATGGCGCCTCTGGAGCAAATGCAACCAGGGCAGATCGCGTAGCACTCTTCATCGAATTCATTTTCGTGGTCCTCTTCCTTTTCCCTAATTTAGATCACCTTCGTCTGATCGCCGCCAGATCTAAAAAACTGTTAGCGCATTCGAACCGCAATAATGACAGATATTTTTTTGTTTTCAAAGGATCTCAGACATGGAATTTTGCTCTGGAGTCCGCGATCGAGCAAGCGAAGAAGAATAAGAAGCAGCAGAAGAAGCCGACGGAGATGCAATGTTTCTCTTTGTAAATTTCCTATTGTTATTTTTCCTTTAAAGCTTCAAGGACGGGTGAATTTTGAAGCGAACAACGTTTATTTATTGTTATTATTTTTTATTTTTATTACTTATGTCATAGCATTTTATTGGTTTTTTGTTCGTGTTTTTTTTCTTACTATCTAAAATCTAGTGGGATAAAGTGTTCCCGTGCTTTAAAGGCGTTTTGCGGAGCTCTTGAACACTTATAAGGGAAAATAATCAAATAAAATGCTTCTACCTCTTTATTAATCAATTTTGGATTAGTAATTCACAATCCCACTTTGGTGTGCAATAGGGATGTTGAAGAGGTGAAGGTAGTCAATAAGAAAAAAAATTGGTCTATTTTTTACATACATTTGTGTTGTACATGAGGCCAATAGATAAGTCATTTAGTGAATGATGTTGTTTATGTAACAAATATTTCAATGGAGAAGTGATAGCTTCAATTCAAATGCATCCACTTATAGGGCCCGTTTGGACCACGGCATATCGGCCACAATTCTTGCATTCCGTATTCAGAATACGGTATCCACTGTTTGTGGTCGACTTGAAAGATGGAATTGGAATTTCGATATTCCAATTTGACCAAAAAAAGGGCATTCCATCTTCCACTTGAAAAGGTGGAATTGGAATACCATCTTCGCATGCCCATTTTCGAATTCCAATTTAACTAAGTCGTCGGGTCCGCGTGGGCGTTTTATGAACGTTTGACATCCGCGTTTTCGTTTTCCTCCGTCCGCGTGCCTTCGAAACCCTACTGCTCTTGCTCTTCGGCGTTTTACAAGTCTTGCTCTTCGGCGTTTTACAAGGTATGTTTACAGACAACCATCAGGAATAGTTGGTTTTACATGTTATTGATCCGCTTTTCCTTTGATCCGTTAGTTTTATGATGTTGAATGTATGAAAAGCTCCAATGGATACAACATCTTCAAATTAGGCTGGCAGAGGAAGACCACAGCCCACTGACATGGAGATGATATCGACTCCATCGTCTACGGCGTCGTTGTAAGCAGCAAGCAA